>RJWM01013268.1:0-53973 GCA_004363535.1 Dasyprocta punctata | reverse complement strand
GTCAGTCCGCCCGGCCTGGCCGGCCGCAGACAGGGCCTGGGCAGCTGCAGGGGGAACTCTGAAGCCCAGAGGCGTGGGGAGGCGTCGGCGCTGCCGCTGGCCCGCGACGGCGCGACGGGGCCGGGGCGAAAAGGCAGCGGCGTCATGTTCTCGCTGAAGCCGCCCAGACCCTCCTTCAGGTCCTACCTCCTGCCGCCAGCCCAGGTAAACACCTCTCGCGGCGAGCGCCTCTCTCCTGGGCTTTCCGGGAAGCCCCCGGCCGGACCCTGGAGCTCGGGGATCCCGGGGATCCCGGACGCCGCGCCCGTGTGCCCGTGCCCGGCTCCGGCGCGGAGAAACGCGCGTCCTCGGAGCCTCCACTTGCGCGGTACAAACTTGTAAAACTCTGCCGCAGCCATTCTTTGCCCCAAGTAGACTTGTCCCTAGGTTTGCGGTGTGACGAGCCCCAAGAAAGTATTCCAAGCTGAGTTTACTGTATTGAGTCCCTAGCAGGGCGACCGTCCCCACCGCCACCGCCTGCGTGATTGCAGGTCTGTGGGCATCTGTCACAAACTCTTCAGATATTCTTGTTGTCAGGTTTACAGGTCAGTAAGGAAAGATCTTTAAAAGAGTTCAGTTAAGACGTGGTTAAAACACGAAAGTTTCGAGTAGAGAGATAGGTGTGTGTTCCGAGTGTTGTTATTTAGTATCTTATGGCGGGGGGAATCTGGATTTTCATTTAGTTTGTTAATGTATTTCAGACTGACGATAAGATCAATTCGGAACCGAAGATTAAAAAACTGGAACCAGTTCTTTTGCCAGGTAATGATTAAAGTTTGTGATAGGTACCTTGGTAATACACTTTGGGCTAAGATTATTTTACCGGTTAGTATGCGTACTTAACTTTTCTCTTTCATTTACTTCAGACTTTCTCCAGTTAAAAATCTAATGACTGAGAGAAAGCAGCTGGTTAGAGATGATCGGTGTTTATCCCCGAAAGTTTAAAGCATCGTAGAAAATTGTCAGGAATATCACTGGTTCATTTTCTTTTTTTTTTCTGAAATGTTGTTTTTGAAGAAAGTATATCATTAATTGCTTGAGTACTGAAAGTACCTTTTAATGTATTTTGATAGTATGAAAAGCAGCTTTTGTTGTGTCTGAGTCTATACTCATCACAAAGCTTAGTGAACTTTGAATTACCTAGTTGGCATTTTATTTTGAGTGTGTCAGCTCTATTTGCAAATTTGCTTGTTTCAGTTCAGAACAGAATTTTCCCAGCAGAGGCACTATTGACGTATTGGGTTGGATAATTCTGTGTTGTGAGGGGCTGTCTTAAATTTAACAGCATTCCCATCTCCTACCTGTTAGTTGCCAGTTGTACTGTATATCATGCAACCTAGTTGCCCCACCCAAAATGTCTCCAGGCATTCCCGTATCTTTTTGTGTATGTACGTGTGCAGGTTGATAATCACTGTTCATTAGAATAAAATTTACCTACTGGACACGGCCATGTGCACCTGTAATCCCAGCACTCAGGAGGCTGAGGCAGGAGGATCCAAGCAAGTTCAAGGCCAGCCTGAGCTACATAGTGACACCCTGTCTCAAAACAAACGAATGAATAAATGAACAAACAAACAAAATTTACCTTAGAGGACCTCAGAGATACAGAAATAAGGATTGCAGGTAGACAGGAATTTCCTTTTAGAGCATATAAAAAATATTATTCAGTTAGTAATTTGAAATGTGTAACAATTGTGTAATAATCAGGAAAAATCATTTGTTTAATATGGTTATGGGGGAGTAGCTATGTTAGAAAACCTATTTTAAATCCAAAACAAAATCAAGTACGAGTTTTTGTGGATCCTATCAGTATTTAAAAATATCAGTAATTTCTTAAAGCCAAATTTAGCAAAATAATTAGAATTTTAAAGGTAGTAACTAAACATTTAGAAACTTAAACAATTATTTGTTGTTAAAAAGAGTTTTAATAGGGACACACACATTAAAAACATCAGCCTTTGGTTAGGGTTAGAGTAAGGGTAAGAGAACTAACCCTTCCAAGTTTTTTTAAACTTTATTATGGGAGTTAAGATAGAAGTATTTACCCTTGATCATGTTAGCGCTTTTCATCCACATCGGGTGTACTCATTAACCCTTGCAGTTTCCCTCAGGCAGACAGTGTAGTTACTGAGCAGCACGTGCTCCCTGTGTGTGCACTATTTCAGTCACTCCTTGCATTTTAAGGACAGCAGTGGGACTGTTAGTGCCTGTGAACTGTCGAACTTTGACTTTCTTTACTTTGGAAAAGCCTGCTGCTTAGGCATTCATTCTCTCCTTCTGACACTCTGCTTTGATGCTGTTAAACAACACTGCCTTAGCTACAGATACTAGTTTTTGATATTTTAACACTGGCTTTTAAATTTAAAAGATGTTTCTGAAAAGTGTTACTAGTTATGAGTAAGCTTGAAGAACTTTCTTGGTAAAGGGTAGCCTCCTTAAAAATGCTAAAAACTTACCTTTCCTCTAAAGTCACAGTTTTCTGGGGCAGATTTTAAACCCAGTTCCTGATTTGAAGTGATTTTATTGTGCTAGAAATACCAGTAGCAGGTAAATCTGGGTCTGGATGCCCGACCTTTGTTAACTTCACAGCTAAAATATTTACATGCGTACATCATGGTTCTGTCACCCAGCATTCTGTTTGTTCCTGACTTGTCCTTACAGAACACTGAGCTGATCTGAATTATAGCATGTTTTGCCCCCTTCCTGACTTGCTGTGTTATTACCTTCTCCTTCTCGCCTTCCTATACTTCCCTAGTTATGTTCAGTCTGTCTGCCCCCTTGTTATCCTGTTTTACCTCTGCTGTCACTTTGCAGCTACCACTACTAGAACCTCTGTTGCCCTTTCCTGCCCTGCAGCCTCCTGTTCTACCCATGAAATCTGAAAGACAAGTGGAAGGTAACTGAAACATTAGTGACCTGCAGACACAGACTAGAGTGATTGGGGTTATACCTCCAGTTGATCCCTAGCACCACAAGTGAAACAAAACCAGACCATGAAGACCTTGACTGGGCTAGCAGTTTTACCAAGAGGGATTGCGTAATATAGTTTTGGTCCTTGCTGCAGTTAGAAATCACGAGAAAACTTGGCCAAGTCACCTGTGGCTTTACCCAGGCACACAGAACAAGAAGTAATTGTTCAAAGATATAGTATTGCATGCTATGCTTTTGGCATAATGCCTTGCTTCCAAGGATATCCTACTTCACTTGCCCGAAGCTTGAACTTTTAATTCAATAAGCAGATGAAAATTGGAACACAAAATCAATTGTTTATTTGTGTGCAGTCACTATGTGCTCTGTTAGAATTTAACAAGGCTAAATTTGAAATGATCCTCATCTTTTATTAAGTAAGGAAAATTGAAGAAGATGATCAGTAATTTAATTTAGATTGTGATATGTGTTACTGAGTTTCAGATTTTCTGGTTCCTGAAAGTTCTCTAATTCAACTTGTGGTTGTGGTGTCTAACATAGTACCTGAAATGTGATAGCCCCTGAGATACTTATTCAGTGAATGACTGAGTGAGAGCATCTCTCAGAACACCTGCCTAAACTCTACCTTTGTCATATACATACACACAGAGCAATTCCCAGATTTTGAAGAGGAAGCCTTATTTTGTTTCAAACATCTCAAGAGAATTATATTTGAGTATATAACTGAGGTAAAGTACTCTATCAAGTACTCTGCTGGATGTGGTAGTGCACACCTGCAATCCCGGCACTTGGGAGACAGCCGTGGCTGTATAGAGAGTTCAAGGCCAGACTGGATTACATAAAAGAATAAAAATATCTTTTTTTTTTCAAAAAAGAAAAGAATAAAAATACCTTTTATCTTCATCCTCCCATCTTATATGAACCTTGGTCTTTTTGAGACAGCGTCTTGCGATGCAGTTCAGGTTGGTTTAGGCTTGCTCTGTAGCCCAGGCTGGTCTCAAACTTGCGATGATCTTCCTGGCTCAGCCTCCGGAGTGCTGGGATTACAGCAATCTTGGTCTTTTAATGACTGCATTTATATATGTAAAAGTATTCCAATATTTTTTGAAACTAGAACATGAATGTTAAAGTGTGTATGTTTATGCATGTTTCATGCTTATTTAGACCGTGCTCACATCTTTTTTTGATAAATTGTGAGCATCCCCAGGGTGCCAGGTTCTGTGTAGATGAGAACAGTGCTGGAGGTGTACTGTGCCTTGATCACCTAGGGCCCAGAGAGGGCTGCAGGCTACCTGTGGACCGGGAAAAGACTGACATGGACCAGTGGTTTCCAAATTCCATCCAGGCGCAGGCATCAGATCTAGGTGATATTTTTGCTGGCCCTTAATCAAGATGAGAAAATTACAAAGAATGCAGCCTTCTTTCATAAAGCAAAGTTTGAGTTAATGGCTGTCTCTTACTCTGGGATTATATCCTTCTAACCTCCTTGTTATAGGTATATTCTTTTGTTAAATATGTTGACAGTTGCTATGACTTCAGGAAAGTTTTAAGTTGGCAGAATACCAGATTAAAGACTCTGTATTGGCCCCTATATTAATTTTGTGTGTGCCTGGTTTAGAGTTAAACTGGAAACCACTGGATGAGATAATTATAGAGAAGATTTAATGACCACTTAGTTATTTTGTCCACCTAGGAATTCTTTCACTATGTTCCAAAAAAGATGCATCCTCCCTCTTTTGACCAGAAGTTATAATCCAAATCCACCCACACTTGGTGTGGCCAAAAAGGGTAATCTCCCCACCACCAAGACAGCAAGTGTGTGCACAAGTGTGGCTCTGGATGTTTTCAGGTTGGTGCTAAGGGAAAACATCCTCTTTTGGTCATGGTGCCAGAGGCTACAATTCCAGAAAACCTGTCCCAGAGAGTGAGGATTCCAAGGGAGTGTATTGGTGTTCAACTCTCTTGGTTTTGTTGTCCTCAAGGGCTGGCCACAGAATCTTCATTTTTGCTGAGAGCTAGTTCCAGGCGTGTTTCTGACACTTTAGACTAAGATCCTTCACTGACATAGCTCATAGGTTAATCCTCATAACAATCCTGTGAAGTAAGGTAATGTTTTATCTTCATTTGGCAGTTGAGAAAACTACAGTTTGCAGAGGCGGAGTACCTCGCTCAGTGTTGCAGACCTGGCGAGGCAGAGCCTTCCTTGTGTGCTGTCTCCCGAGCTATACCTTTAACCACTCTGCCGTGGAGCTTGTCTGGCTGTGCCGGTGACATTAACATAGAAATTTATCCTTTGAAACTGTTGAAGGATAGATTGAGTGTCACCTTAGAGGGAGTTCTCTAGTGAGGTAAAATTTAAAAAAAGAACTCTGCTTGGCTCTGCCCTTTTCACGGCAGTGACAGATTTTAGCCAACTTAAAATTTTCAGCTGCCAGAAAATGGAATGTCCTTAGAGGGAGTGGGCTTCCTGCCCCTGACTGCCCAAGCAGAGGTTCATGGAATACTTGTGGCTCTGTAATGAGGATGTGAGATTTGTAGTGAGCGAGACTTGATAGCCTTTTCTTTCTTCTAAGCCCAGGGCTCTATCTTAAAGATCTGGGGATGGGACGGCCAAGAGTTGAAATGTTAGGAATAACCATAGTGAATTACTGTGTTCAGCAGGTACTGAATATGTGATAGGCACTGCTGGCAGAGGGTGAAAAGCTGAAGGGATGAGGCTATGCCCTGCGTTCATTTCAGGGGGAAGTGCGTCCTACAGGAGAGCAAAGGTTATGAAAGCTCAGCAGAAAGTCATCTTGATCTGGTTTGAGATAGGGCAAGGGGTGTCAGCAAACGCTTCTCAGGAAATGTTTGTTCTCTGTGTCTTGGATGCCTTGTAAGCCCCAGCTGCTAGTCTAAGGCTGTGTCAGCTCAGTTCTTTTCCTTCCCATCTACAGTGCTAACAGCACTTTCATTATTGAGATTAACTATTAGATTGATAGTGAATGCACTGATTGTCAAGTCTTTTGTAATCAGATCAGAGAAGCCTACAGCCATGGGCCATCTGGAAAATAAAAATAACCGTTGTATAGATGTCTTGTTTGTCTTTTATGTGTTTACTGTGTAGACCATTTATGCACTGTTCTTGTTTTCTGTCTTAATATAAGTGTTATTGCCTCTGTTGATTTGTGAATCCTTTGCAGGCAAGAAAACTGTCTTTTGGATAACTTATGTAATGCCTTTTTGAAAATAGGCTTTATAGATGATTCTGGACTGATTTTTTTAGTATCTTAATTTGTAGATACATGACTTGAAAGAATGAAGAACTGGTAACATGCTCTTGGAATCAAAACTAATGTAGCCAATTGTAGTATTTAGCATTAGATTTGTATTTCTCATTCTGAGCCTTAAGAACGTTGGAAACAGTCCCTTTCTTAGGCCTGTGCTGTAATGCCTCAGGCCAGCGTATTGTTATTTACCTCCTGGCTTCTTACTGTCAATCTATATGTGGCTTGCCCTTCCTGCTCTGACATTCTTGATGACCTCCACATTAATAAAATCTTATTTACACAGGACAGAATCCAAATTCTTTCACCACTGTAATTTGCTAACATTCTACCTTACAGACTCGGTGTCTTACTGCTTCCCAGTACTGACACTTGCTTCAGTGAGGCTGGCTCCTTGCTGTCTCCCAGAAGCCTTTGTATTTAGACCTTTGCGTCTATGACCACACATTTAACTTTCTTCTCCAAGATTTCATTCGAATCTCTTACTGAGGCCTGCACGTTCACCTTCCTTCCACTCCCATCCTGGGTAGCACCTGCTGGATGTGGTACCCATTGTACGCTTCACATTGTGTGTGACCTGAGGAATCAGATCCTGTGCGTACCACGGACAGCATCAGATATTTTGCCTTGTGAGCTTCAAATTTTAGACTACTTTTAATTCCTGGAGTTACCCAAAACTTGTGTAACCAACTTGTCCCATTTTGCCCAAGACCATTCTGGTCTTAGTGCTGGAAGTCCTGTATCAAGGAAGATTCTCTACCAGGCAAACTGAGAGGTTGGTCACCCTATTTAAAGCTGTAGATTAAATTATGCTTTTGGTCTATGTACTTTTCATGGGCTAATTAGCCACCATGCACAGTGATACACTCTCCTAAACTATTCTCCAAACTGAAATTTATGCAAAAATTTGTTTCTGTTTCTCAAATATGGATTGGCTCCCCTCCCTCCTTTCCTCCTTCCTCCTCCCTTCCCCCTTTCCTCTTTTCTTCTTTCTTTTTTTCTTTTTTTCTGCTGGTACTGGAGATTGAGCTATATCACCCATTTTTTGTCATTTTTAAAATTTTGAGACAGGGTCTAGTTAAGTTGCTCAGGCTGGCTTTAAAGGTGTACCATCATGCCATGAATTAATTAATTGTGTGAAGTGTTATGAAAAATAATATGATATGATGTTTTGATCCTCAGAGAGTTAAAATCTTTCCAAGCTATAGCATTTGGAGGTGTATTATTTTTGTATTTTCTTTCTCATTTTTCTTTATGATAGATGAGTCTTGAGAAAACAAGCATGATTTCTTGATTCCTTCCCAGGCCAGACTAGAAACTCTTGGCCCAGCCTCTAATTTAGAAAGTTTCTCCTGTAGTACTTTTTGCTTGACTTGTACTGAAGCTAATTGCCTGCTTGTGTTATCTTCCAGGAGTCTTCCCTGTGCCTTATTTATTTATTTATTTATTTATTTTTGCAGCACCGGGGATCAAACTCACAACCTTGCGCCTGCCAGACAGGCGCGTAAGCCACTGAGCCAAACTCCTGGCCCTAGTTTTTTGAGGCAGGGTTGCACTGTGTAGCTCAGGCCGGCCTTACACTTGCGTTGTAGCCCAAGCCGGCCTCAAACTCACAACGCTCTGCCTACCTCAGCCTCCCGAGTGCTGGGATTAAAGGTGTGCGCCACCATGCCCAGCTTCCCTGTGCCTTCTGACAGTGGCATGTTGGGAGGTGTTCAGGCAGTGAACAGTGCCACCATGGCTGGTGGCGCTGAGCAGGGAGCTGGAGAAATGAAAGTCAGTGTGAGCTACTCTTAACACCCACCTTTACTGCAGAAAGATTGTAGGAGTACAGTTTCCACGAAAATTTCACTTTCCCAGAGGTTTTAAAGGGTTTATTATGAGTTTCCTTTTCAAGGTCACTGGTTTAAGATGTAAGCAAAAATAGTCTCGGTACTTTTCATATAGCGTATATAGGAAGAAGCTGCTTTGTTCCTTCTTCCCTGTCTAGAAGCTAGTTTTCTGTCCTGTAGTATATAAGTTGCTTGTGACAGTTCTATCCTTTTTTTCTTTTTAAATCATGAGCAGAAAACTGTTACGTGAGCCAGCAGCATTTTGTGCTTGGTGCTGCAGCTTACTGGTGATACTGGAGTGTGTTGACCTGACTTCGCTAAGACACATTCCCAGAGCAAGGTTGTCTGTCTTCAGCCTTCCTCTGACTGGGGCTCTGGAGCACTGTGAGATGCCTGCAGCATTGCAGATGGAGAGCACCTGTCTTCAGATGGGAAGTGCCTAGTTGCATTTTATAAGCCTTGTTTCATATAATTTTAACAGTTATTACTTAAGTAAATATCTTTTAGCACAGGTGTCAGCAAATCTTTTTGTAAAGCACCCTACACAGTTTTGGCCTTGTGGGCCCGAAGGTCTGTGGTGCAAGTACTCAGTTCTGCCATAGTCCTGTGAAAGCAGTGTTTTAGTAACAATTTGATTTATGAAAACAGGGATCTGTATTTGGTTCATGGGCCTTTTTACTATCCCCCAGACCCACTGAACTCTTCTTTGTTACATCCTGACTACATTCACAGCTTGACATTTTACTTGTACATCAGTAAGAAATTCAGGTTTCTAGAGAAGAAATGCTACATTCATCTTGTAATAAAACTGACTGATGGTACTAGTGTGGCTGCGATGTTTTGCCCCATAAGCCCTCTGTCCCTTTCTTCCCATTACTACTGCTATTCCCCTTCTTAGGAACCTGAAATTCCTAGTATGGTGTTTTTCTTAAAGCAAACTTTTATTTGAATATAATATACATAAGAAAATAAGTATAAGTCCTAAGTGTTAAGACTGGAACAATTGCTTTTGCATTGTTTTGAGAGGCCTTTTTTTAGGTGAGTTAGCTTGGTAAGAAAGATGGCACAGAATCACAAGGTGGTAGACCTTATACTTGGTGAGCCAATAGTTTTGTGTCAGAACTTAGTATCACAAGAATATGTCCTCTGTCTGAACTGAGAATAAATTAGTTCAGTTGCTTACGTTAAGAGCCCCTTACAGTTGGTAGCTACGACTTGGGAGAAAGGGGGATAAGGATTCAGTAGCTCAAATTCTGATAAGGGAATTGCAGAGTTTCATGTTTAAGAATCTGAAGAAGATCAAAAACCACACAAATAAACAAACAAAAAAAACAGTACTGGGGATTGAATCCTGAACCTTTGCACTGAACTACATCCCCAGACCATTTTTATTTTTTATTTTGATTCAGGGTCTCATTAAGCCACTGAGCTGCCCAGTTTGATCTCAAACTTGGAATCCTCCTGCCTCATGCCCCTAGAGTGCTGGGAATGATAGGCATATACAACCATGTTCAGCTAAATTTTATCTATTTGAATTGTTCCAAGAGTTTTTATATATGTTTTAATCATTTTTAATTTTTTACTCTTTAGAATCTAGGTAAGACCAATACTTTGAATCTTTAATTCACTTTGGGTACTGTCTTAGTTAATTCTTTTCTCATTCCTGAGACAAAATACCTGACACTTAAATTTAAAAGAAGAAAGATTTATTTAGCTCACAGTTTGTAGAGGTTTCAGCTCATAGTTTGCTGGCTCCAAGGCAGGGTGGCATACAGAGAGGCATCACAGAGGAGAAATAGTCCACAGCAAGCAGGCAAGCAGGGCATGACCCCAGCTCTTTCTACCCCTTATGTTTTATGCACGCTACTTAGAGTGGGTAGCACTCACACCCTTAATCCTAATGCCCTTGATTTCTAGCACTGCACCATCAGTTAGTTCCAGTGTCACATACTCTAGACCCTACCACTTCTGAAAAAGCACTACTTATGACTCATGAGGTTTTTTGGGGGGACATCTAGACACAAGCCATAACATTCCACCCTGATCCCCCAGAGACTCGTACACATCAGTTTATGCTAGAGGCATTTAGTCCATCTTTAAGAGTTGCCCAAGTCCTAACAGTTTCAGCATTGCAGAAAAATCCAAGTCCAAAGTCTTGAGATTTAAAGCAAACTCTTACTTGCAAGCCTTGTACAAATGAAACAAAAGTTAAACACTTCCAACATTCAATGGCACGTATTAGACATTTCCATTCCAGAAGGTACAAAGAGGGGAATAGAAGAGAATGGGAACCAAGCAAGTCCAGAACCCAGCAGGCCAAACATCAAGTCACATAGTTCCACGGCTAGCATCCAGGTGATCTGTGGCAAGTTGTGAACTCCAAAGGAGTTAGATGGCTCCACCCCTAAAGCATTGCCAGTGGTCATAGCTCCCACAAGTTCTCTTGGGCCAGCTCTGCTCCGTCCTTGCAGTTTTCCTCAGATGATCCATGTTCCTGGCTTCTCCAAACTTCTGGGGTCTTCACACTCACAGCTTTACACATTGCCCTCTCAGGGGCACACTGCTCAGCTTCCCAGGCCTTCTTCTTGAAATCTGGATAGAAACCTTCCTGAGACAGCTCCTAAAACCAGCACTATGTGGATAACACCAAGGTTTGCTGCCATCTGGAGCAGTAGTCAGGCTTCCTTCTCTCTTGTCTGTAGGGGTCCAGTGCCTATGAACCAAATCCTGAAGAACAGTGTCCTTAGGCCCCTGCCATTCTGGAACTTGGTGTTCTGGGGTTCTCTTCTCAAAGCAAAGTCTTTCACTTCTGCAATTTTGAGGCTCAAAGGGTGGAGTTTTGCTGCTACTTATGATGCCCTCAAGCCATCTTTTTTATTCTGTTCCTTCTCAGCAATCAGCATCTCCTCTGCTCTGTCTTTGCAGTCCATAGCTTTCCTGAAGCTTCATTTCTGGCCAAACTCAAAACATTTTAAATCATTCTGCTGGGCTCTTTACTCTTGATTCTCAACATGAATCTGGCTAAAAACTCTCAACAGCAGCCATGCCACAGCTTCAACATTAGACTGCCTTGAAATTTCTTTTGCCAGATTAGTCTACTGTCTTTAATCTTGATTTCAGGCAAAGTCTCTGGACAGGAGCGAAATGCAGACAAACTTTCTACCAAGGCATAACACACATCATCTGAAGTACAACATCCAATTGCAGTCCTGCTTCCCAGCAGACACCTCCTGAGCCTGGTCTCTACCAACAGAATTTCTGTCAGCATTCTGATTTTCTAAGCTCTGACCAGAATCTCCCATTAAGTACAGCCTCAGTGATTCCAGCTCTACTTTTTCAACTGGCATCTCCTAACCTTTCCTAACTCTTCCCCTTCCCACAAGCCAGCTCCAAAGGCTCCTAAACCACATGGTCAGATACAGTCACAGAAATGACGCCACTTATCTGGTACCAAATTCTTAGTTACTTTTGTCATTGCTAATACAAAATACCTGACACTCAAAGTTAAAGGAGGGAAGGTTTATTAGCTTACAGTTGTAGAGGTTTCAGTCTATAATCGACCAGCCCCAAGGCATAGTCAGGCATCAGAGAGGAGAAACAGTTCATGGCAGGCAGTAGGTAACCAAGGAAGCAAGGACAACCACAGCTCTTTCGAATATCTTATCCATGCTACTTAGGGTGGATGGCACTTACATCCTTAATCCTAGTGCTCTTGATCCTAGCATTGTGCCATGAATTCATTCCAGCATAACACACTCTAGACCCAACCATTTCTGAAAAAGCCCCAAGAATGACTACCTGAGGCTTTGGGCAGACATCTGAACATAAGCTGTAACAGGCACCTGCTCCATCTCACTCCAGTATGTTTGCTTTTATGCAGGCATAGGGAAGCAAGTACAGTCAGCCCTCAGTATCTGTGGGCTCCTCATCCGTATAGACTTTTCTTGTCATACTTCTCTAAACCAGGTGGCCTAGTGTCATCTGGCTTTAGACAGCTAGTAATGCAACCTTGTGACATTGTGAATGTTTAGTGGTCTGTGATACTCAGCAGTGTTTTTCATGACTTGGTTGCACAGTGCTCCAGGGCCGACTGCACGGTTAGCAGTGCAGCTCTGTAGGGGGAGGTGCAGTGCAGCAGTCATTCCTCCTGCACCCGCACACAGTCCAGCCGAAACCAGCATGGATCAGAGGTCACATTCCCGTGCAACTTGGGGAGTAAGACAGGGTTACAGAGAGTAGTGGTTCAGCGTTCCTATACATGTGTGTACCTGTGAAGATGAGCCTTTATTTTCAAGTGGGCAAGCAGTTTTCTTGTTTAATTGTTAAATTGGACTTCTTAGTTCGTGAAGTTAATAAGCTAAAATACAAAATAGTAATTTTTTTACTTATATACATCAGCTGTATTATGTATTTTATATTCAGCTCAACCATTCTTTTTCATTCATTGTGGCCCAGGCAAGTCAAAAGGTTGGATACCGACCCCCTAAACAATATAGTAGAACAGCTATAGTATTTACATAGCATTTGGATTGTATTAGCTGTTATAAATCATGTAGAGATGATTTAAAAGATATTTATAGATTATATACAAATACTATACCATGTTATATAAGGGATTGGAGCAGCTGTAGATTTTGCTGTCCATGGGATCCTGAAACCAGTAACTCATGGGTACATGGGAAGAAAGTATTGGATTGTAAGTTCTAAATTTACTTCTTACTATTTTTAAGATCTTAACGAAGTTATTTAGTCTCTTTGGGTCCAAATTCCTTATCTCTGTGTTAGAGAAAACACCTACCTTCCTTACCTTACATGCTGTTGAAAGAATCTAATAAGGTTAAATGTTGAGAAACTCTCATAGCTAGATTTTCCTTCTCTTTATGCATGTGCAGACAAGCAGTGGCAGTACTTTGATTTTTTTCTATTATCGTGTAAGCTTACCCAAACAGCCCTAATCTTCCAGTCTACTTGTTTACTGGGCCATATCAAATTACTGGTTTCGGTTCTATTTGGAACAGCCTCTGTCCAACTGGTGGTGGTTATCTGATGAACCAGAGGTACCTAGGTGGTTTAATTTATTCAGCACTTACCTTAACAGGCAGCTGCTATATGCTAGGTATTGTTTTATGTGCTGAAGTTTCAGCACTTAATAAAAATGCTCTGTTTTCTACCCCACAGAGCATATAATCCTAAATGTGAGACAGGTGTTTCTTTAAATACATGCATATATAAAATCATAGCTTGTATTAGAATTGTTTAATGCTATGATAAGAGGGAGTTAATCTAAGCAGGAGTCTTGAGGTTTGGGGGATTTTTTGTTTTTTTTAGAAAAAGGTATTTTGAGACAGTGATTGTGCTAACAGGAAGAAAGAACATTCCAAGAAATGGGAACAGTGCAAAGCTAGTGACCGTATACTGTGTATGAAGGACTGAGAAGGCAGTTGTCGGTAGAACTGCAAGGAGGAGGAAGGCAGCCAAGGCCAGCAAGGCGTGCAGGGTCTTAGAACACATGAAGGAGACTGTGCTCCTAACGGAAATCACTCTCGTGTTTGAGCCAGGAATTTGACATGAGCATGTGCAAATCAAATCCTCAAGTAAATGTCTGGGGGCTTTTCGTAAAACTAGCCTTGTGAGTTTTTAAGAACTTCGAATAGAAGTTATTCTTGTAATTCAAATCTGTTGTAACATTTTTGTTAAAAAGTAAATTGCTTTGTGACTCTATTTTATTCTTCATGAGTTGGTAGGTGTTTGTTGATTGGTAGTAAGGAGGTTCTAGCCATCACTGTTAAAAGTTTTTATAAGGAGAGAAATGGGCAAAGTAGATCTATATCCTAACTTTTCTGTGCAGGCTTAAAAACATCTCTGTGACTAATTGAGTTTTAGATCTTGAACTTTACAGTTTAGTAATAGCCAAGCTTTAAATACATTATGGAGAATTACTCTTTTCAAAAGCGCGTCATGACTATGTACTGATTTTCTACATTTATTTTCCTAATCTTTCCTTTAAACTCAAACTTTGTTTTAAAGTTTTATTGCTACTGAGTTACAATTTGAATGCAGAAGGAAACTTGATTTTGCTTTGTGGAACTTACTTTAAAATAAATAAAACCGAGTGTTGTTTTTCATCCCTACCAGCGGAAGCACATCTTAATAAGACAAAAATATGCCGCTAGGTAATATTCTGAGGGAGAAGATGTAGTTTATTTCTTCTCTAGAATGCCTTTCAACAAGTAAATAATGATAGGCATTGTAGCGGAGCATAGAGTACAGATGTGGGTTGGCCTTTCTGGTTGAGTCAAGCTCAGAGCCCAGAGTTCTTTTTGCCTCAGTTTCTGTACTTGGGTATGGAGAGCTGAGCCTCATTATGGTTGCTGCTGTGAGGACTTCAGTGCCTGGTGAGCAGTTGATGTTCCTTCCTACTGTCACCATTATGGTCATCATCAAACCATGAAGTCTTCCTTCTTGGTTACTTAGTGACTCTGACATTTTATGGCATAGCTGTAGCTTACATAATTTTTTTTTTTTAAGGAGAAATTGTCGTAAATGAAGTCAACTTTGTGAGAAAATGCATTGCAACAGACACAAGCCAGTACGATTTGTGGGGAAAGCTGATATGCAGTAACTTCAAAATCTCCTTTATTACTGATGACCCAATGCCACTACAGGTGTGTTTTATTTGTACACTCTAAGCGGTACATGTTGTTATATAAATTACAGGTAAGGAAGTATTATAGTGAATTTATTCAATAAATGATAATGTTTGGATTGTAGTCTATTAAAATTCAAAATAAAACTAAGAATGTTGAGGCTTGCTTGAGGAATACAATTCATGAGATGATTTTAGGTCACCTTGCTTCATTTATCCTTTGTGATCATTGGTTATTTGACCTGAAGGAGAGTTATTTCTTAGCTTCCGAATCTTTTACCTGTTTATAAAAGCAAAGATACTCTTTTTCCCTAGTCATAAAGAGAAAAATTTAGTCATTGTGGTGAATTAACTAATGGTCAACTTGTAACACTTAGCTGAACTGAATCAGCATGGTTCTAGGGTAGACAGCCCTGAGAATTGTTGCCAAAGGTATAAAAGCAGAGCTGGAGGGGAAGATGGTGTGCTGTTGATTCTCCTGGAGAAGCCTGTCATGCTGGCTTTTATGAACTCAGCTGTTCTCATCATCCGATGACCTCGGGTCCTTGCTGTCACTGAGGGTGGCTGCAGTTCTTTTCAGAGGAGGTCTGCACCTTGCTTTGAACTTTGCCTCCCTGCTCCAGTGCAGATCTCTCAGCCTGCTGGCACAAATCCTTCATCCCACTGGCACAGATTTTCTAGCTTCTACCACTGGCCTTTGGGCCTTCCCAGTGCAGATCTTTGGTGCAGACTTCAGTGAGCTATTTCGGACCCCTGGAGGACATTGCCCCTGGGTTCTCAGTCTTCAGCTAGACTCGTGTAGGACATTGCCTGGGATCCAGGCCCTCAGCTGGATTCTTTAAGTCTCTAGTGTGGACAGATCGCCTGTATTCTTTTGTATTGGACTTTTTGGGTGAATATTATAAAATCATCCTATAAATTATGTGTCTTGTATTAAATCTTTTCCCTTGTAGACCCCAACTACAACAGTCATTTAGTAAATAATCATGTAAATACCAAGGTTCTTTTAGCTACTTAGTTCTTTTCCCCAAAATTAAAAATGAGGCTTGAATTATCAGTGCAGTTATTGCGAAAAATAATGTGAACATAAAATTTTTTATTTCAGAAATTCCATTACAGAAACCTTCTTCTTGGGCAACATGATGTACCTTTAACATGTGTTGAGCAAATTGTCACAGGTATGTAGTATTTAGCATGTACTCTCTCTGCAACTTGTAGCTGAGTGAGGTGATGCCTGCCTGCAGTCCAGCGACTTCACTGGCTGAGGTGAGAAGATTATTTGAGCCCAGGAGTCCTTTTGGGACAGCCTGCGCAATATAGTGAGACAGTCTATTTTTTTTTAAAGGTCTCTAAAGTTGATTTTATTATGGAAGTCTTCCTTGGAGGGTCCTGTCTCTCGAATACTTAAGTTGGAATTTTATTTCTGTAGATTTACTGTTACTGTAGGGGAGAGGGGTCCCCAGCAACGTAATGGAAGTCAATTGATCATTTTAAAATGGAGATATAGGATGTATAGCTTTTTGTCTTTTTAACTGAAATTTTAATCATTAAATATATCTAGTTGTTGGTGGTTTTATTAAAAACTCTTTCAAAATATCTTCAAAACCAAAGTTAACATCCATTTCCTTGAGGTTCTAACAATTACAGGCAAATATGAAGATTTCAGATAAGTAGTGCTCAAGTGATAGGTGACTTTCCAATGCTTTTCACTAAAACTGTGTTTTATAAAGTGTTATGAAGAATGAATAACAAGAAAGATTTTGACATCCTTTTCCTTTCTTCTTTTTTAGTAAATGACCACAAAAGAAAGCAGAAAGTCCTAGGCCCCAACCAGAAACTGAAATTTAATCCAACAGAGTTAATTATTTATTGTAAGGATTTCAGAATTGTCAGATTTCGCTTTGATGAATCAGGTCCTGAAAGTGCCAAAAAGGTAATACTACTAAGTTTTATCAAGTTCTGGGTTCTGCCCTGTATTTACCAATTTCATGTCTGTGTGGAATTTTTCATTTCTTGATTACTGACATGTTTTTAGGGAAATTTATAATTAGCTACTTCCTTAAGTAAAGTCAAAGCCAAGAATATTAACAGAGCTATTTCCAGGTATAAGTTTGTAGCTACTTTGCAGTAATTCTATATAATTTTTATTAACTCCTAAAATATTAGACTTTTCCATATCTATCAAATATGGAAATTCCCATATCTTTTATATTAGAGTCACTGCCATCTAGTTTCTGTCTTGCTTGAAAAGGTCAGAATGTTGGAGATGTACTGTAATTGAGGTTGGTGAGGATTTTAGTTCAGTTCTACAGAACCTTACCAGTAAGCTGAAAGCCACATTTAGGTTGCATGAGAATTAGGAAATACGTGATTATAGGAAGGACCTCATAATTATTAGTGGTTTAAAGAAATCTTAATGAATTAATTTGAGTGATACTTGACAGGTGCACCTCGAGCTAGGAACTTTTTAATTGGCTTATTTCTCCCCTGCCTTTCGTCATTTTTTGCTTACTTGGGAAGTGACATTAGAGGGCAAAAATCTCCACTTCATTTATTCCAGGTTTTCGGACTTTGCCAGAAGAGTGAAACTGGTAGGCCTAATGCCTCTGTTCTAGTCTGATGCAGCAATGCAGAATATAGTAGTAGAATTTCCAGAGGAAAGCTTCCTCCCATACATTGGAAATATAGTAATGGTGTACTCATGGCCTAGGAACTTGCTTTCTCTCAGAACTGAAGCGGCGTTTACACCACCAAAGGCACATTTGTTTTCCATCATCAGTAGACTGCAGGAAATTCCTGGTGATACCAAATGAAGCTGTCAAAAAGATCTTAAGGCAGCTGTCTTCATGTACTTAGATGAGGAGGTGGTAAATTTGTTTTTAAAACTAGCACTAAGTTCTTTCACTGGAAGGCAAGCATGAGATGAATATGTGAAAATACATGACTACTGGTATTGTCTAGCAGAGTGGCAGTGGGTCTGTGTTTTCCAATACGGTCTGGATAACCATCTCTCAGTGCCACATAATTGAAAATTCAACTTGATAACTCTTAAGGTCCCTTTCAACCATTTGATTCTGTTTGTGATTTTGGCATCTTACCTACATGAGATGCCTGTTTATATGTAGAATGACCTTAGAATTGAGTAAATAGTGCCCTCTGTATAAATGAATATTTAGCCAAGTTACTTTCTCAGACTTGAAAATATATTTGTAGTTCATTGGCCAAAGCAGCAAGAACCTACATATGAACTTCAAGATGTATGGCATCTCAAGAGTAGGGACACTTCAGAACTTGTGAGACTGAGTTAAGAGAAAATACTTTTAAGAAATTGATACAGTGGGCCAGTATTCTTACAGAAAGTTTAAATCTTTCCCTTTATTATCATATTTATCAGATAACACAGTAAATGGAGATTTTAATAATTTGACTTAGTTCTTAAGCCTTCTAGGATACTCAGTGGTCATTTTTTACAATGTGCCCAATTTTGTAAGATAGAAAGAAAGATAAGATATAGTTTCTTTCCCTCAAATGGGTAAGTCTAGTTGAGAAGTTGAAGCAGAAACAAATGAGCATTAGGTAACAGCGCAAAATAGTAGCATAAAAGATGTCCCACGTAGACATTTCGTTGCCAGTGAACGAACAAGTGCTGTGTCAGTTCAGGGTGTCCCTTGTTTGTTGTGCTGCTGGCGAGTGATGAAGAAGGCCTCACTGAATTGTTCACACAGAACAAGCTCATCCATCTGATGCCCTTTCCCAAGACCAATTTTCTGGCAAAAATCCTTTTCCTGGTGTCTTATGTCTTAAAATATAAAAAGCATGTTAGCTCAGGCCTGAATGAAACACTGTCTTTGTGTTTTGTACAGTCATGGGAGGAAATGGGTATATAACTTCAGAGGATTTTTTCTATGATATACAAGTTTCAAACACAGTGAAGTTGTGTGGCGACCAAAGCTTAATGGCTTTGTGAGTTAAAAACGATTATAGCATACTCTTACAATTGCAAGTGTAAGTTTTCATCTAAAATTAAGTAGAAGTTCGTTAATTATTGGTCATTTTTACCTTCTGGAAGCTTCAAATGCTACATTTTCTCTAGAAAATACTTTGATTTTATAATTGTTTAAAAATGACCAAGCTGGGCATGGTGGCACACACGTTTAATCCTAGCACTCAGGAGGCTGAGGTAGGTGGAGCATTGTGAGTTCCAGGCCGGCTTGGGCTACAACATGAGCACAAGGCTGGCCTGACCTACATAGTGCAACCCTGCCTCAAAAAACTAGGGCTGGGAGTTTGGCTCAGCGACTTAAGCACCTGCCTGGTAGGCGCAAGGTTGTGAGTTCAATCCCCGGTATCACAAAAAAAAATAATAATAAATTAAATAAATAAATAAAAATGACCAGATGCATGTTGAGTTCTCTGATGGGTAAACCATTGATTAAAATTGAAATATTGAAAGCATTTATTTTTTTTTTTAAATATGAATCCCAGTATAGTAAACTGGTTCACATTTTATTAAATGTTGCTCTAAAACCTGGCAGTGTCATTGGTTTTTTTCTCAATTGTGAGTAAATTAGATTACTTTGTACAACTGTGTCCACTACCATTTATCCTTATTGTGATTGGACTGTCCTGAGAAAATAATGATACTTGGAGAAGGTCCCTGTAAAGAAAGAAGGAATTTGATGGTACCATTTTGGACATGTAACCACATAGCAACTTTGAGCCACCACTTGAAGATTACTCAAAACAGAGAGGCAAAAAAAGAAAAAAAATGTTATTTTGAATGATTTGTCACTTTTTAAAATATGTAGCTAGGTGGGTGGGTGGTAAGTGAGATATACACCGTTTGTCTTTAGTTTATTCTCAGATTGTTGGTTGTGAACCAGTTATTCAGGCATACTTTCTAGAGGTGAATTCAGGTCATCTAATTAAAGAACACTTTGGCCTTTTCCTGGACTGTCATTTTTTGCCTGGAATCTGATGCTCCTTGTTGGCTTTCCACAGAAACACAGGAAACCAGTTTTCTGTTTGCAAATGTGATAGAACTAGAGGTGTGCATGTCTTCTGAATTTGTGCTTCTCTAGTACTGCACCCCTAGCTGGTCATAGAAGAGAAACCATCCACTGTGGGTACTAAAGGTTTTCCAAATGTTCTTATTGCCTAGGGACTACTTGCAAAACAGAGTAATTTGCATGAAAATGAGACTTTTTTTTTTTTAGTCTTCAGATACTCTGAGGAAGTTAGGAATTTGGACACAGGATTCTGAAATAGCATGTTGGAAAAAGTGCAAAGAAAAAGACACCTGACTTGCTTTTTCATCTCAGTGTTCCGCAGTAGCAGAACACATGTCATTTAGATACACAGATTTGTACATGTCCTTGTGTATGTGCCCAGAGATATCCCTTAATTAGGTTATATGAAAATAGACTCTGTATACTTGTCATTATACTGCTGAGCAGCAACAAATTTAGTTCATTGTTCTCTCTCTTTCCACTACCCTTGAAGATCATCCATTGTGGAAGTCATTAAACTCAGCTTCAGTGTCCCAATGTAGCTATTAGGTGTATCTCATTTGTTTCCTAACGCAGTGTGAAACTGTTATTTTTAAGGACATTTTTAGCAGTCTTCCTTGGGTTTTGCTTTGCAGATAGGCTTTGTTTCTTTTTTGCTTTGTGGCCACAAAAAGACATGTTCTATCAACAGTTTTCTGTGAATTTCTTCTGTGTAAACCAGGCCCATTTCTTTGGTGTAATTTGGGCCTGACTGTCCTCTAATTGTCTTAGTATTATTAGGGAGGAACATTTTCACTAATATGTTTGGAACTAATTTTATCAAGTAGTAGTGTTTGTGCAGCCACTGATAGACACTGTGCACTTTCTGAGAGCAACGGAAGGGGTGATAATGAAATGCAGGGCCAGGTCCAAAGGTCTTCAGTCTGTGCAGAGAGGGTTTTGTTTCCTCCTCGGAATTTTAACCTGCTTCCCTCTTCTCTCATTATTATATTTCATGTTTCCCTTCTCTGATCTACTTTTTTCTTCTTTACACTTAAATAATTAACTTTTATTGTACTTGTTGTTGTTTTTACCTTGTTCAGTGTGCGTCTTCCTCACTAGAAAATGTTCAATGAGAACATGGATTTGTGTCTATATTTAGTTCACCTCATCCTCAGAGCTTAGAATGTTGTGGGTGCTCAGTAAATAATTTTTGAATGAATGAGAAATTTGGCATCTACCCAAAAGAAAAGGAACTTAATGGTACAATTATAATAAGGAACCACCTATGGACTACTTTTTATCTACACTAGTGATTATTATTTGAATACCTTGGAAGTACAGGCACATAAGCACAGTTAACCAATGAGATGTTAAACATTGGAATTATCATTATTTGAACACAAAAGAGTTTTTGGAATTAATACTCTGAAATCAACTCAATCTAGAATGGCTTGAGAAGAAAGTAGTGCTGAACAGACATGATAATTTCCAAGAAAGCATGATTACACTGGAGGAGTGGAAAGGTTTCCTAAAGATTGAGAATGACAAGAGATGGCTGGGGCCATGTCAGAGAGAATGTGTGCATATATTTTCTTTGACCACAAAAATGTGAGGGGGCATTGGGAAGGTAAAGTATGTATAGTGAGAAAGTTTTTGTGAAGAATCAAGAATAAGGAAATTTAATTTATTAAGCCAGTGTGTGAGATCCACAACTAATTATTAAGAAAACAACATTATTAGCCAAAATTGTATGTTTAGAAGAGAATTCTTAAGTGCTGTGGATTTCTAGAGTAGGGAGAAGCCCCAGAGGTACCATGTGACTTAAGAATGTGGCATTGGCAGTGCAGCAAAATGAGACAGACCTGAAAAGTTCAGCAGTGTTTAGTAACAAACTATGCTGCCGAAAGGAATAGGAAGTGATGAGAACTTTCTCAAGTTACTGAATTCAGTAGTTTTGCTCTTAAAAGTGCTTTAAAAAGATACTTGAACTGACTATGAATAGAGATAACTATCTCCTAAATTTTGTAAGTGGACCCTCAGAGAAAGCTAATAGGCCTTGAGAAATCAAGGTGTGAGTTTTGGAAAGCTTTTTTGGAGGTAGACGGAGTGTCGAAACTATTAAAGTTTGTATCCCTGGTTGTATATTTTAATTTCTTAAGATAGAAAATACTAATTTTATACAAGAGTTTAAAAAATAATGTTTCAGCAACATGCTGACACACATTTACTGTTAATGGAATTTGTATCAGCTCACTCCAGACACCACTAATTTTACATGAACTGACAGTTTTCTTGCTTGCTCACTGTTGAAAGTATCTCAATTCTGGCTTAGTTTTTTATCTTCTAACTGATACTTAATTTTTTTAAGTAAGGTCATCCATCTACTATTCTTCCCTAGCATATGTCTTAAATTTCTTCTTTGTTTCTTGCTCACTTAAGGACTTTTCCTCCCATAATCTGGTCCAGGGCTTGTAAGCATAGAGCACCATTTTTCATTCTACCCAACAGCTATTGAGGACCACAACCAGTTTCTACATAGAGAGTGGCTCTGAAGGCCAAGCATGCGTTAAGATTGTCAATCTTTATAACAGCATAGGTATTTTCATTTCACAGATGAGGAGAATGAGGCTGGAAAGGAGGAATTCACTCACACAGTTTAGCTACACATCCAGTGCTCAGGAGAGCCTAAAATTCAAGTCCTGACCCTTGGTTCAAAGGAAGCTCACACTTCCACCACAGGGCACAATCTGAAGCCATTTTACTTAAATGTAGCTTTTTGCAATTGTGATTGCTCTATTAAGTTTAGATTTTTTTAATCTATGATTTCATTAAAACATTAAAATAGCATGTCTTATATTGAGCTTTTCTAGTTCATCAAATTGAAACTTTTCTCTTTTTTTTTAAATTAAATTTTTCAAGTGGATACTTTGTCACTGCCTTCTTGGAGAGTGGTTCTTTTGCTTTAAAGTTTAATTTATTGGAGTAAAATTACTTCCCAGTTAAAATTCAACTCAGTGAATTTATGCAGAATACTCCCATGTGCTAATTGAAGATTTGACAGTGTCCTGGGGCACAGCAGTAAATGAGATACCTGGCCTAAGGCGCTCTTGCACATTTTAGGTCAACATAAGACCATGTAGATGGTGTCTAAATGGTGCTGCCCCAGGATGATGCCCCAGGTGATCGAGGGCTTACTGTACATTTCATTGAAGTGTGTTAAAATCAAATTCTAAATGTAGAATTTTTCCTAGGTATGCCTTGCAATAGCTCATTATTCCCAGCCAACAGACCTCCAGCTACTCTTTGCATTTGAATATGTTGGGAAAAAATACCACAATTCAGGTAAATATGAAAATACTAAATATTGTGACTAACTTTACGTGTGTAAATTTTATTCTGTGTTTGTCTAAAGCTTCAAGTATGTGAGCTTTAATGACTGCAGTTATTAGCTTCATAACTGTTAGGCAGGTAAGCACTGTATACTAAAAGAGCCAGTATTGTCGGATTATTTCTTGAAAAGTGACCAGGAAAGACCTATAAGCAGCTGTAAACACAGGCTTACAACAGTGAGGTCGAATATTTTACTGGCTTATATTTTACGATAATATGCCCCCTGGGCTTTTAATGTGGGAGTTTTGGTCAGAATAATCTTAACTTTAAAAAGAAAACTGGTGGGAAACTAAAAACATAATTGAAAAGCATAAGCTTTTCTGGCAAGGTGTGATTTCATACAAAAACTGAAAGGGTAAAAACTTTTAGTCAAATCCATTGTTTGTCAAAATACTGATGTTCTGAATAAAATTAATGAAAGGTAGGTGAGCGTTTGTCTAGTGGATGTATATGTTCTAGGCAGTTTTGTGAAAGTAAAAGTGTTGTCCATATATATGTCATCATAACATCACAAGTGGAATTCTAGATGATTATGTAATTCTGTACATTTTTTAATATCCAGAGTAATTTTAATAGCCCATGTTTCCAAATTCATGAAAAGATAGAGAAAATAGAGAGGCCTTGTCTCCTATTAGCCCCCTGTATGTTAGTAACTGCATATCTGCTAGCTGACTAAAACGTGTATGTTCTCTCACTGTTGGATGAAGAAAAATAAATCCGTGTGTGTTTCTAATGAAAAATCAGTTCACCCCAGCTTTATCTAGGGCTTATAAATTTTTAATTGTGCTAGCATTTTATATTTGTTCTCTTAGAACATATGGTAATAATTTAAATCACCTATATATAAAGTATATTACAGCATCACTACATTATAAATACACTAAACTGTTACAGCGCGTAGTATCCACAGACGCATGTGGTGTATTTTTACTACTTTAGATGTTACAAACCTTAGAGATGATATGTGAGAGTAATGCCTGCAGAACAGCTTTTATCTTGTCCTATATAGAAATTGGATAACAAAAGTATTTTTAACTTCTCTTACCAAAATGTACGTTAATTATGACTTAGACTGAGTAGCGCAGTTATATCTTTAAAGTTTGAAATTACTTTTTGTCTAAAAAGAAAGCATTAGCAATTCTGCACTTACGTAAATGTTCCTTTGGACCATCATCAGGATACAGAATGGTGATTGTCCTGGCTGTCTTCGTAAGGCCCTCATCCAGAGCTGCAGGAGAGTAGTTTAAATGAAAGTTTCAAGAAGTACAAGAAGTGTAGGACACAGTCTTCGATTCCTGCTTTCATTTTTTGATGATATACGTCAGTTCTTTAGGCTAATTTTTTCTGATAGAAATGATTTGGTCCCAAGAACAGATCCATGACTTCCATAGGAATGTAATAAGGTGGACTCAGCAAATACAGTTGGTAACTTGATGCCTAAGTTACTTTTTACCTTTTTCTTTACTCATTTCTTGTAGGCATCTCTGATATATAATACCCATGTTATTAAAAAGTTTATCAACCTGTAGCTCCTCTACCACTGGGTTTCCTGTGAACCAGTTTTTCTTATTTCCTTGTTAATAAAATTTGATGATTAATTCTTAAAATATTTAGGAACTTTTTATATTATATCCAGATACCTCCTTCAGCACATAGTTCACAAACATAATACTGGCCAAAGTTTTATTCAGTTTCTTCATAGGGTAACATCCTTTAATATCCTCCCATGCTGTTACAGAAGCATAAACTGCATCTTTAAGATCAAAAGAAGCCTGAAATTTCCACACAGTCAGAATACATTATTTTGTGAGTAAAAGATGCCCAGTAATCCACTCTTGAACTTCTGGATGACACCTTGATTCAGTGGCTGGATTAAAGAAGTCCTTTATGCAGGCAGGTAGGTGACAAAGCTGTTTCCACAGATAAGATCAGAAATCCCTGGAGTTATCTAGGAAAATCTTTTAGCTGGCCTTTAGCATTCTGAAGTTTTCTTTCCTGTCCAACATTACAAGAGTAAAAGCCATCTCTGAAAGCCTGTGCAGTTGTGCACATAGTTCTGGGTGTCCTGACCTGCAGGAAGGTGCGCAGCCCCTCCAGGCCTTGACACGTGGCTCCACACAAGCACCACAGAAAGTGTCAGTATACTAACAGCAGTGCTTCTGGTGCTATTCCTTTAATACAAAGAAACCGATTATAAGGACTCCGTTCCTCAGTTAGGTTATTGTTGGACAAATGACATGAAAAAGCAGATTCGTGTTTGTTATAAAACTGCTAAGATGGCAGCTTATGCGTCTGAACAAAAAAATTGAAAACCTTGTGAAGTTATGTGTAGGCTCAGTGTCAGCAGCTCTACATCATGACAGACGTGCTTACAAACTTTGTGATGTAATCTCAAGTTTAATGTTGCTTCCCATCAGAAAATTAACATTTTCAGTGGACTTTGTTAATTTTTCTTTTTAAGTAACAGGTCTTGACATTGGATTCTTTTTTAAATGCAGGCTTATTAGCATTTTAATTATGAATGAGCTCTGTTAGAATCATTGGTTAATTCCAGTGCCACTTGAAATATAAAATTCAGAATTTCTAATGCTGTACATAAAACCCTTCATAATCTAGAACAGCACTGCCCTGTGATAGAAGTTTTCCCTCCTCTATGCTGTCCAGCAAGGTAACTGCCAGCCATTTGTGGAAATAAGCACTTGAAATATGGTTAGCACAACCAGGAGACTTTTTATTTTTATGTTTATTTAATTTTCATCTTAGTTTATATTTAAATAAGCACAAGCGGTTGGGTAGTTTACATTTTGGTCAGCACAGGTTTCAAACCTAGACTGCATCTGATTTTCCAGCCTCTGTTTGGCCACTTCTTACGTCCCTAAAGTTGTAACTGTATTTAATTACTTGATGGTTTCCAGTTGTATCATGTTTTTTTAAATGTTCTTCTCTACTCAGAATGCCCACTTCTTCCTCACAAGCTACCTAGAAACTTTTGACACATTCTTTAGGACTCTGTTCAAATGTAGTGAGGTCATGAAGCATTTCCTGGCCCACCCCTCCCACTTAGCAGAACTTTGGGGATTCCTCTTCTGTGTCCTTTTTACACTCAGCCATCTAGTGCACAGTGATTATTGAATTTACTTCTTGCTGTCTTGTTAGTGCTTTCAAAGTAAATAAAAATTTTACTTTCTGCTCTCAGACTTTAGCATATCATATATTCTCAGTAAATACCTGTTTTATGCCAAGAATTAATAAATGATTTGTGGAATTGACATGGGCCATTCATGGGACAACTAAAGGTTTCTTATGGCTACAAAGAAGAATTGGAATTGAGAACAATGGTAAATAAAGTTACGTGAAGGATCTTGAAGGTCAAGAACAGCTATTTAGGTTTGTTGGATTCTGTTAGAAAATGAGCATTTGAGGCAAGGGTTAGAATGTTTTTCAGGGCAGGGTGACTAATGCTAAGTTGCTGGCAGGTTCAGATGCACCAGAACATCTGGTCAGGGATGTTGGCATGGAAGTTTGCCACAGTTACAGCCTTTGGCTGTCTGACAGTGGGCTAGTAAGGATTGTGCCATGTGTCACCTTGCAACGGACCTGGCTGATCTGGGGGATAGCTTCTTTCTCTCTAGCCACTTTGCAGGGTCTCCCAGGCTGCGGCCATGCTCCCAGAGTGTGATACCAGTTCTCCGTTCTTGGGGACGGCTTCTTGCTAAGGAACTCTGGTCTGGGCCCACTATGCCGGAATTCCCATACAGGGCCAGCGCTCAAGCAGAGCACAAGCAGTGTTGTGAGCTTTCTTAAGGAAACAAGAATTTTCTAATAAGTAGATAGATGGGAAGTTGGTATTGGAACAATGAAAGATTCGGAGGACTTGAGAACCGAAATCATTTTTGGATGCATTCAATTTTCTAGGCAAAATAAGTGGAGAAAATAAATGACTTGAATTTACCCTGCAATTTGGCAAGGTCAGGAACAGTTTCCATAGAACAGTAGGAATGCAGAATGATTAAAAAAATGAAGAGAAAACATTTCCAGGCTTTCTTCATTATATGCAAAGGGGATCAGTAAAAGGAAGGAAGAAAAATGTGTGGCATAGTAGCTAGAATAGACCAGTGTGATCGAATGCATTTTTCAAAATCAGGTTGACTTGCTTATTTATGTTAGAAGGCAGGTGAGGTGCCGAAGGACAGGGAAATAGAGGGTGTTTTCAAGGAGTGGGAAAAGAGCTAGATCAAGACAAGACTAGATGAGTTATTTTTAAATCGAAAGGGTAAGGCGATTCTTGGAGAGACTTGAAAGATGAGGCGGGAGGAGCTGCCACATCAGAGCACGTGTGTGAGTGAAGGCACGGAGAGGGCAGAGCTAACGCTGGCTGACGTGACTACACCAAAGTTAACTGTGTTCTATTTTCTTTTCTACAGCCAACAAAATAAACGGAGTGTCCCCAGAAGCTGGAGGAAGAGGAGGGATTGGAGCTGGCAGCGGCACCACCGGCCAGAAAACGCCACTGTTTGAAACTTACTCAGATTGGGACAGAGAAATCAAGAGGACAGGTGCTTCCGGGTGGAGAGTTTGTTCTATTAATGAGGGTTACATGATATCCACTTGGTGAGTCCAATTTTAACAGTGTTATTTATATCAAGAAGTGACTGCTCTCTGAAGAATAATCAAACTTGGCTGCTATTGCTAACTGTTAAGTAGGATTAATAAAATATTTGTGATTATGCTTTAATGAAGATTTTAAAGATGAGGTTTTTAAAAATATAATTACTATATCAATATCCATTGAAAGAAGTTGACAGTAATTCCTTACTATCATCAGTAATTTAGTCAGTGTTCTTTTACATTTTATCTTGTAATTCTCATAAAGTTGGTGTGTTCAGATCAAGATCCTTGGAAGGTTTTATGTTGAATTTGCTTGATATGTCTCCTTAGGCTCTCTTCCCACCTTCATATATATACTTACATTTATTTGCTGACAAAACCAGGTCATTTTTTCTGCAGAATTTTCCACATACTAGGTATTGCTGGCTTTTTTTCTGCAGTGTCTTGTAACATGCTCTTCTGCCTCCTATATTTCCTGTAAATATTAGTTAATTCTAGGGGCAAGATTGAATCCAGGTTCAATGTTTTTGGCAAGAATGTTTCATTAGGTGCTGATCTGCACCTCTGAGTATATTGCATCTAGTCTCCAGCTGGCTCACTCGATATGTCTCTTTCCCCTCATCCTCGCCTCTCCCTTGCGTGCTGGCTTATTTTGTCTCTCTGTGTGTCTGTCTCTATCTCTGTGTCACTGTCTCTCTCTGTCCCTCATGCTTATTACAGTGCTGACTGATCAGTGGGCTTGAGGCTGTCACCCTGATCCATTTAGTACAAACTTCACTTTTTATGTCATGGTTTCAGTAGCCAAAAGTTGTTTCCATGGAAGTGAGGATAGTTGCCCCGATGTGTTACTTTATTAAGGATTGATATTTGTTTTGTTCAGTCACTTTTTTCTGTCAAATTTTTTTCTAGCTCTTTATTAGCCTGAAATATAGCTTATATAAGAAAGGCAGTATAAATCTTTACATTTGCTCTTATATTGCCAGTTTTCAAAATAGTGAGCAGGTTCCCTAAAGTTCTTCAAAAGTGACCTGCAATTTTTTATATTTGTCTAATATTATTTAGTACTGTTGAAGTTTTTAGACTGCTTTAAGATCATTGAAGTCTTCATTCATTTATGTAGATTATCAGCATTTTGGGAAGGAAAAAGAAAGCGGGTACTACCTTGTTACTCCCAACTAAGTTCTGAGGATACAGATCTGGGGGGGTGGTCCCTTGTCTTTCTGCTTCCCCTTTGAGGTTGACATGCCGGCCAGCATGCTGTGAGGTGTATGTATGCGGTGGTGCCCAGCTTAGCCTGCCTTTGTTACCTGCCAGGCCGAATGGAAGCAAGAAGACAGGAGGATGTGTTGAAGTTCATTGAGCGGATCAGTGTCCTACAGCCTGACTGTGCCTTGAAGGGATGGGAGGGGTAGAAGAAGGAGATAAGAAGGGAGCGCAGGCTTCTTGGTGGACATACGGGGTTCTTTTTTGTTTTGCTTGCCTGATATATCTTTAGCCACAGCCTGTCAAGAAAACAAAGGTGGGTATGTTCATTAATAATCATTCCGGAAAATATTTTAAATTTAAAATTTTTTCTCATGGTATAAATTTTAATGCTGTGAGAAATGATCATATCACACCTGTTGTACAGAGAAACGGCCAAAATCCTTAGTGCCCTGCACTAGTGCCAATGTGGCTACCAAGTGAGGTGCATGTTGAGTGGAGATAAATGTGTTTAATATAGGTGGTGTCTGTAGAGTATCCCAGGCCTCCCTTGAGCAAAGACCTCTTAAGTGTGATCTCTTCCCCCTCCAGCCTTCCAGAATACTTTGTAGTACCAAGTTCTTTAGCAGACCAAGATCTGAAGATCTTTTCCCATTCTTTTGTTGGAAGAAGGATGCCAGTAAGTGATTACTGTTGGATGTGTTCATTGCTGCTGATGTCCATGGTTCCTACCCAGGTAAGTAAAAATTCTGCCTCTCTCCTAGCTCTGGTGCTGGAGCCACTCAAATGGCAGTGCTCTTGTGCGAATGGCCCTCATCAAGGACATGCTGCAGCAGAGGAAGATCGACCAGAGGTAACTAAGGAATGGTCTCAGTTTAGACAGTTGGACTTGTCATAAGTATAGTAAGTCTACACTATTTAAGTCATAATAAATATAATTTATAATTTGGTTTATAAAACGCTTGCAGACCTTACATTGCTGACATCTTGCAGTAACATTGCCTTTAACATACTCTGAAAGTGCAGTAATTTCCAGTTGAGGCACTTCAGGAAATACCAGACTTTCCTTTAAGTTCAGTGTGTGGCTTTAATGAGCCCCCACCAACACATTTGGCCACATCTGTAAAATTCTCAGTAACCTCCACATCACTTAGGTAGGAGGCCTTTCTCAGTCGTGCTCATGGCAGCAGGTGCACTGATGGTCACTCTCATGTATGCTGTGTTGGCCCCCAGTGCCTCTTCTGTCCACTGTCCTGCTGCCCTCTTCCTTGCTGGTACTCTTTTCCCCCTGTAGGCCTGTCCCCTTCCCTCCAGACGTCACAGAGAGTCTAAGGCCACTTCTGCCTATTCTGTGTTCCCTTCCTGAGGGTGCTTGCTCAAGGTTGTACCTTTGGTGACCAACACATTTATATGTCCAGACTAAGCTCAGGGATGTGGCCCCCGTGCCTCCGTCAGCGTGGTCTTAGTTCTGAGGGTCAGCCTTGTTACCTTTCTCTTCCCATCCCTTTCCTATCTCCAGTCCTCATCAAATTTTGTCACTTCACTTCAGAAATTTCATAAGCCCATTTCTTTCCAACCCAGCTTCGCCCATGTGTATGTCGTGGGTGCTTCATTTCTTCCCTTCGTGTCCCAACCTCCTGGATGTTCCCTGGTCTTTTTGCTCTCCTAACTCTTCCCAGTGCTTTTCTGTCCTGGGCTGTTTTCTTAATGCTCCTTCCTGAGTACCTTCCAGCCCACCCACGTGGTACTCATCCTTCATATTGCAGTCCAGAGTTTACCCCTACACTAAGCCCCCAAGAGATCAAGACTCGCAGCTCTGCATTCTCTGGAGCCCTCCGACTTGTTTCTGTTATTTATGTGTGTGTTGGATTGCTGCCTTTCTCTAGACCACAGGCCTTTTGATATTGCTATGTTTGTTTTGCATACCATCCAAACAGTTAGCACCAGGAAGTAGCTACTATTTATAAACCACTTACTGAATAAATGAGGAAAAATGAAAGGATCTTTAAAAACAGGTCTAGAGAGCCTTAGAAATGTCATAGTCCAATTATGAGAGCAGCCAAATCTTAGGTTTTTTTCCCACAGTTCTGTAACAAAGCATTTGCTAAAAAGCAGGTAACTGCTATGTGACCTTTATATGATCTTTCAGTTTTCAAGAAAACATGGCTGCAGTTCACACGAGTTCCTGTTTTCTTAATCATATCAGATGCATATTAATGTTACAATAATAACATTAGAATTCACTATTTTGTCATATTCCAACTTTGTTCTTCCTGGCATGTGCTGATTACATACTTAGGAATTTTGCCATTAGAAGGTAGAGTACAACACTGTTAGATGACAATTGATTATAAAACCTTATAGCCAGTGGCCTTTTAAATTATTTTATTAGACTAAGAATTATTTTAATGCCTTGTGGATTTTTTTAATGCCTTGTGTTTTTTAGCAGTCCATTCTTCATAAATAGTGCAGATTGTTTTTGTCATCTAACCTCATCTCCACACCTTCTCCCTGTGGGCCTGTCTTCTAGCCTGTGGCTTTCTCAAGGAGCTTCTTAGAGCCACACTTGTTTTCATCACAGGGCCTTTGCGACAGCTGCCTCTCTGTCTAGAACATTTTCCCTCAGGTCCCTGTGCACGCCCATCATTTGTGTTTCAGCGTCAATGTTGTCTTCAGAGAGGACCCTGTTCTGAGCTGGAGTAGTCCGCAGGGACTTATTTTCATTCCCACAGCCCGCTGTTCTCCCTTGCTACACATTCTCCCAGAATGTAACTGCCACAAAGGCAGGGACCTAACTTTTCTTCATCTCTCTATCCCAGGCTCTTAGAATAGGGCCTTAGCTTACAATAGGTGCTGATTATTTGTTAAAGAAATGAATTAATAGTGACTGAAGGATTTTGTTTCTATTAGGATTTGTAATGCAATAACTAAAAGTCATCCACAGAGAAGTGATGTTTACAAGTTGGATTTGGATAAGACTTTGCCTAATATTCAAGAAATACAGGCGGCATTTGTAAAGCTTAAGCAACTATGTGTTAATGGTAATTCATTTTTATTTTATACATTTTTTTTGACAGGGGGATAAAGAGACCCATCAGGAGAAGTAATATTCCTTAACAATACTGAAATTGGTATATTTAAGGAGAAACTCATTGAAATACTTGTCCAACTTTTATCATACAAGAAGGTCCGGTCCTCTAGCAAATGAAATTTCAGTTGTTTTGTGTTTTGGCAAGAAAGAAATGAAATCTGTTAAAATCTTCAAAGTATGAAAGATATAGTAGTGTCTAATAGTATCACCTAACAGAGAAGTCAGGATTTTTAATTCATAGGGTATATTTTTGAGATTGGTGACACCATGGGTCTGAAACAGAACTGTATTGTATCTGTAGTCTCAGAGTTTTGATCTGTGTATTTGAACAAACTCTTAGTTGTCTGTGAAGTACATCTGTGGCATAGAGGTAAAGCTCCTGCATCACCGAGCAGGACAGGTGGTCTCGCAGCAGGTCTTGAACAATGGGTGATTGCCTGGAAGGAGAGTTCTGAGGGGCGGAAGCAGGATGTCAAGAAAAACACAGCGCCTTGAATGTGGTCTGCCTGCTTCTGGTGCCCTCTTCATTCCTAAGCATGCAGCCCACGGGGCCATGTGTGCGGAGAGCTGGCATGGAAGCAGGGGAGGACAGGGCTTGCAGTGAGGAAGGTGTGAGGGGAGCTCTGCGCGACCCTTTATGCTGGTTGGGAGGGCTAGACTTAAGGGCTGGGAAGACTGGGAATCATAGACTTCCAGGGGGCAGTGTTGGTAAGACTTCCTGATGACGTTTCCCTGAAAGAGCCAGAGAGCATACAGGAGCACAGGGAATGCTTTGTTTAGCTTTGCTATAGAATCATAATATGTCTTCTTCACTGTTTACTCTGTTATTAATGTGGAAGTGCATGTTTCTTCCTTAAAGTCAACTTTTAAATATTAGAAATTGTGCTGTGTCTTTTAACTGATGCAGATCATGTTAATTTGAGCTTAGAAGCCTAAAAATGTGTTTGTGTGATACATACATGTATATATAGTTACCATTTATATTACAGAGCCTTTTGAAGAAACTGAAGAAAAATGGTTATCTTCACTGGAAAGTACTCGGTGGTTAGAGTATGTCAGGTTTGTCAACTTCCCTTTTTTTCTTTAACATTTTGAAATAATTCAAGACTCACACAATGTAAAAAAGGTGCTTTTCACCCAGCCTCCTTCAGTGGCAGCAACTTACATAACTAGGATAGAGCATCAGAGCCAGGAAATCGACCCTGGTAAAATCTACACATTTCATGAGTTTATCCATGCCCTTGTGTGTGCGGGTGCTGAGCACACATGTAGTTCCATACAGTTTTATCACATGTACAGCTTTACAGAAGCTGCGTCATTGCCGGGGTACAGAACTGTTCCGCGTCCACAGGGCTGCTCACTCTTCACCCCACCCCTACCCCTGGCAGCTGCACTGTCTTCTCCATGTCTGCAACGTTACCACTACAGTCGTCATACAAGTCAGGCCCTCTCTTTTTATAAAGGGTTAATGAATTTACCTCCTGATACAAAAGTCACAAAATGTACTGTTGAAAAATCATACAAATGCCAAGGAAATTCCTAAAGATTGAAAATATAAATACATATAGTGAAAGATGAGTTTTTCTTGATTTCAAGTACTTTTAAAATATATTTATGGTAGTTGTGGTAGATATTTTATTTTTTTAACAGCATTTTCCCTTTCTCTTTTTAGGGTATTCCTTAAACATTCAGCAGAAGTTGTGTACATGCTAGAAAGCAAACATCTATCTGTAGTCCTACAAGGTAATTAAAGTCATTCCTCAAAACACTTTGACTACTGGTTGTCCATATTCAAGTAAATTACATCAGTTTTAGCTATGTCTTCGTATTCCACTATTGTCAAATGCGCTACAAATTTTGAACATTGGTAAACAATGGTGGGAACATTGCAGATAGAGTAGAAAGGAGTCTGACTTTCTACCATTCATTAAATCCTTCCTGTTTTATGGGACAGGTTACATATCTTGGTTTAATACCCAGTATTAATTTTGGCAGGACATCCTCTCTAATCTTGCTATCTGTCTAATTCATACAGATTTGTTTTAGTGCAAATGGCTTCTGACTCACAGTAGATTGTGACCAGAAGAAAAGAAATATCAAGACACAGATTGAATAGCCAATAATGTGAATTTTATCTAATATTTGATAGAAATAAACTCTGGAGTAAAAATCTTTCAGTTAAGCAAGATAATTATGTGTTAAGTAATTTTCCAGCTAGTAGAATCTTTGAGTTTACAGATAAAATGTAACAGATTGCAGAATAGTAAGTCACATTGCATAGTGCAGCATAATGAACTGGGATGCTGCGTAAGGTTTTGCAAGTGTTTTTACCAACCATCAAACGTTACTGACTTTAATAACACAGATATTTGAAAGCTTAGGGAAAAAATGGTAGAGTGGTACTTTGGTGTTCATGAACTTAATTTTTTTGATTTTGGACAAGAGGGCCATGTTTGTGTTTGTGTGGGAAAAATGGCTGTGTCATGTGTGTCACGTGATGCAGAGTCGCAAATGTAAAGTCTTCCAAACACTTCTATTTGCGAACCAGATTGTTTGCAAACAAAACATTCTTGAATCGAAGGTACCACTGTAATGCATTAAATAAAATAATCTTTAATTGACACAGAGTGTGTATTTAATTTGCAAATGTGTGCAGAGCATAGCACTCAGGTGTTTTGCAACCTCTCAGCCAGTGCCTGTTGTCTTTTTACCGGAGAGTCCTACTCAGCCTCAGTTTCTCCATGCATTTCTAATTTAAAAGGCCTCAGAAGTAATGAGCCTATTTTACTGAAGTTTTTTTTTATTAAAGTTTATTGAGGTATAATTTATATACCATAAAATTTACCCCCTTTGAATTCAATAATCTTTAATAAATGGACAAGTCTAGTTTTAGAAATTTTTCATCATCCCCAAAAGACTTCTCTGTGCCAGCACTAGACAATCACCTATCTGCTTGCTGCCTCTGTAGATCTGCCTTTTCTGGATATTTCATATAAGTGGAATCACACAATATGTGATATTTTGTCTGTGGCTTCTTTGGTACAGCCTTTTGAAGTTCATTCATGTAGCACATATCAGTAATTTGTTCCTTTTTACTTCTAAATTATATTCTGTCATTTGTCATTGTATTTGTTTATTCATTTACATGTTGATGAACATTTGAGTTCTACTTTTTGACTATTAGGAAGTATGCTGCTGTGAACATTCACATAAAAGTCTTTTGGAGGATATAAGTTGTTTCTTTTGGGCAGACTATAAAAATGGAGTTGGCGAGTGACACTGTATATTTATGCCCAACTTTTTATGCCAAACTGACACAGTGTTAAATAACAAAATATTTAAAAAGTAATACAAAATTTTGAAATGTAAACCTGAGAGAAATCTTAAGAGTATCTATTCCATTATTATTCATATTACAAATAAATAAATTAAGGTGCTAGGCTCGCTTAACGTCTCACACCTAGAAAAGCAAGAGCCTGCCAAGGTATTTTCTAACGTGTGTGGGCCACATTTTCCTTCCCTTCAGCAGAAGTGAAGATTCCAGTTTCAGCACATCCTCTCCAACACTGTCATCTGTCTTTAGAGATGCTTTTTGTAGTTGTCACTTACATTTCCCTAATGCATTTCATTTTATCGAATTCTAAGAATTCTTTATGTATTAATGGGAACAAATTTTTTGTATCTTCATATGCTTTGCATATTTTTCTACTTGTTAGTGGCTTTTGTTTATTCTTTAACACTTCTTTTGTGTGTATGATAATGGGGAGGGGGCAACCCAGGGTCTGTCATGCATTGAACTATATCCTCACCCTCTTAATTTTTTGAGTCTGGGTCTTGCTGATTTGCCCAGGCTAGTCTAAACCTTGAGAGTCCTCCTGCCTCAGTAGCTGGCATTGCAGATGGGCATCACCACACATAGCTCTTTTCATTATCTTAATGCCTTTTGGGGCACAAAGTTTTAAATTTTGATGCAGTGTAGTTTATCTGCTGTTTCTATAATGGATCGTGTTTTTAATGCCATATTTAAGAAGTGTTTGCCTAACTAGAGATCATAGAGACTTTCTTTCATAGTATTAGTTTTTAACATTTAGGTCTGTGATCCATGTTCAATTAATTTTTGCATGTTAGAAGGTAATAGTCTAAGTTCGTTACTTTTACATGTAGCTATTAAGTTGTTCCAGCACCATTTCTTGAAAAGAATGTCATTTCTGTGATAAATTGCTTGGAAGCAGAATGTAGTGGCACTACCTGTAATCCCAGCATTCCGGGAGGCTAAGGCAAGAGGATCACAAGTTCAAGCCCACCCTGGGCATTTTAAGTGATTTAGTGACACTCTATCTTTTCAAAAAAAGGGGGGGGGTGCTGGAGAGGCTGGGGATGCAGCTCAGTGCAGATGCCCTGGTTTCAGGCTCTAGTACTGCAAATAAATAATAAGAAACCTTAGCATTTTTGTCAAAAATCATAAATGATAAGTGGTCAGGGTTCATTTTTGGTCTGTATTTCATTGCTCCTTATGGCAGTTCATAAACCAGTACCACATTATCTTGAGCACTGTCACTCCATAGTAAATTTTGGGATTGAGAGATGTAACTATTCCTTGTTGTTTTTCCAATTGTTTTGCCTATTTGGGTCTTTTGTGTTTCTGTATAATTTTTAGGCTTAGCCAAAAAAAAAAAAAAATGTCTACATGGATGTTGATAGGAATGCGTTAAATCCATAGATCATGAAGTAAATGTGCCTCCATGTATTTAGGTCTTATTTCATTTTGTCAGCAGTGTTTTATAGTTTTTATTCTGTAAGTCTTGCATTTATTAAATCTCAAGTTTTTGGTTACTGTGATTATAGTTTTCTTAATTTCACCTCAGGTTTACTATGTATTGATTGCTACTTCATGTGGAATTCCCGCAGTCTCATAAACTCAGCTGTATTTTGTGGGCTCCTTAGGATTTTTCGTGTGAGAATCATGCTATCAGCAAATGTATCTTTGTCCTGTTTCCATTCTTAAAGGAAAAGCATTCAGCCTTTCACCAGTGACAATGATGTTAGTAGATTTTATAGATACCTCTGATCAGGTTGAAGATGTTCCCTTCTATACCTTATTAATACAGTATAGTTACTTTGTCAAGACAAACCTTGCATTTGTGGGATACATTCTTGGATTTCTGGAATAATTTGTTTTATTAACACAGTATTTTGTTAATGATTTGTGCCTCTGTAATCATGTAATAGGTATCAGTTGACAGTTTTCTCATTCTTTCTCTGGCTTCGTTGAAAAGCACAAGAGCTGTAAAGGACAGGAAGTAAAGCATTCCACCTTTTCAGATAATAATGGAGAGAAGCATTCTTGCCATTCGCCTCTGAGCTACTGTCATGGAGTCCTTAGTAGGAAGATTATATTGTACTTAGAGTCCTTGACAAAAGAGTGGTAGGATGGAGTCTATCAAAAATGGGAGGGATGAGCTACTACTGTTTGGAAAATATCCATGGATAAGGCCATGCCTACTAAATAATAATTTAGTTTATATAAAAGTCTAAAATATTTTTAAGTTGGTGGGGTCCAGTAAAATTCCTTTTTAGGGGCTGTATGGAAGGTAGCCTAGGTGCAGGATACTAAATTATCTAGTTTACCTCATCTTCCCTTCAAGATGTTTCTTTGTCATAATTTTCTTTCCATTTTCTTGACAGAGGAGGAAGGAAGAGACTTGAGCTGCCTTGTAGCTTCTCTTGTTCAAGTGATGCTGGATGCATATTTCAGGACAATTACCGGATTTCAGAGTCTGATACAGAAGGAGTGGGTCATGGCAGGATATCAGTTCCTAGACAGGTGCAACCATTTAAAGAGATCAGAGAAAGAGGTAACAAGTTTTATTGCATTATTAGCAGTCTTCAAGTGTACATAAGATTATGTCATTATGTAAAGAAATGAGACTTCTTAAAAATACTGCATTTATTACATCTTAGCTTCCTTAATCTAAGACTGACTGTATTAGAATCCAAACTGTACTTATAAGGATTATCATAACTGTGTGGGTGAAAGTTTTAAAAAGTTACCTATTCAGTTTGCCTGAGATAAAACCTACCTGAAGAATTCTGCATTAATTCCTGTGCAAAGCAGATAAACACCTTCGATGTTTTGAAATAACACTTTTAGAGTATTGTATTTCCTTCAACTGGGACACGTGGGTTGAGAACAGAGCTTTCGAGAGGGCTGTTTTTGCAGTAGCCATGGTGCTGGTTTCTGTTTTAGATCCATTTTGCAGCCAGAAAACTCCACTGCATCTTACAGGCCAGGCAGCCAGGTCAGTTTTCGCAGCCGGGTCCCCAGCCCCAGTCTGACGTGTGGTAGCAGCACACCTGAAAGAGCCGCCGCAGTTACTGGAGGGCGTGCCCGTGGCCCAGAGGCTGACGGCCAACTGTTTCCTGAAACTTGAAAACATTTTCTGGGTACTGAGCCTATGGGGTCAACCAGAAGTTAATTATAGAAATGAGTTGTTTTATGTTCTGAAAAACTGTTTCTCGAAACAAAAGCACATATTTGGCTCTTCTGCGTTCATACAGTGGCAACCTGCTTGTGTTGTGGCTTTGCAAGTAAGGATGTTATATGGTAAATATGTTCAGTTCATTCAACTTGAGCTCAGTAATTGCACTGTCTCTCTGTATTTGCCAGTCTCCTTTATTTTTGCTCTTCTTGGATGCCACATGGCAGCTGTTAGAGCAATACCCAGCAGCCTTTGAGTTCTCCGAGACCTACTTAGCGGTGCTGTATGACAGTACCCGGATCTCACTTTTCGGCACCTTCCTGTTCAACTCTCCTCACCAGCGGGTGAAGCAAAGCACAGTAAGTGATATGATGGCTGTGGCTACTTTATTTATTTATTTATTTATTTATTTATTTAAACAACTGAAGTATAACCACGTATGATAATATGTAATTTCAAATTTTGTTACTATTTCATGAGTAATTTATAAATCTGTTTTAAAGAAGAAAATGTCTTTTTCACGTCTATGAATGAACACTTTACATGTTTTTCTTTGTAAATTAATCATAATAAACAAGTGTAAGGACGTAAATTATTTAAACCACTTTAAGTGACATGCTTGTATGTTTATGTTTTTATATTTGGCTTGTTGTTTATTAAAAATGACCCTGTTTGAGGACATTTGTTTCCCACCGCAAAATTTGTACAAAACAGAAATTATTTTTCTTCACAAGTCATAGAGCAGGAAGTTGGTGTATTTATTTTCGGTAGCAGGAATTGGGCTCAGGGCCTCTGGCTTGCCAGGCAGGCACCGAGCACAGGCCGGGTGGAGGGGCAGGCAGACACGGTGCTGGGCTGAAGTCCGCTGGAGGCGCTGTCTTGCCGCGGACTCTGCATCCTTGGTGCAGGGCCTCTCACCCGGGTGCGGGTGAGCAGCGAGAGAGGCCCAGAGGTGCAGCAGTGACCATGGGTAGAACTTGAAAGGCAGCTTGTACAGCCCTTGAGAGAGACTGAACTAAGACGGGGGCTGTCGGCACAGCGAGCTCTGTGCTCTTCAGCCTTAGCAAGCGGGCCCTGGCCCAGGCCGTGTGGCGAGGCGCCAGAAGAAGGGATCCTGAATTGTGACCCTGGCCTAGAAACGTGGCGGCCTGGGGCCCTCTCAGGTTCCATGTCACTCTAAGTCAGGCCTTTGGGCTCACTGTGCAAGGTGGAATATTTTGTGAATTGTGATACTCTGCAGATTATCCCAAATATGAATTATTCTGGAATGCAGGCATGGGAGCTAAAATGCAACATTCAGGTTATTACAGTAGGGAGAATGTCCTGAATTGGGAGTGTCCCAAAGAAAAGCGCCACACCTGGGCTTTCGTACAGAGGCAGAGACGAGGCCAGGAAGGGAGCTGGGGAGCCAGTTCTGGAACGCGGAAGGCTGGAGAATTGCTTGGCTTTTCTGCCTTTGAGGAGGCCAGGGCTAAGAGAAGCAGCCCTGTCAGACAGTTCTTAGACCGAATAGCTTGGGAGAGAATTTCTTAGGAAATACATTCGATGCTTCCCTAATAGGGCTCATCTTTTCCAAAATACTGGAGACCAGTGACAGACACACACTGAGGACCTGAAAGATGCATTTGTTCCTAAAATGTTTCCCAGTTACTCATTTTCATTTTTTGCACTCTCATTGTTGCGCCTGTCTTTCCTGTGAGCTCTCTTTCCTGGGCTATTTGTCTCCTTTACCCTCTCTGCAGGCTCTTCCTCCGCTGCTCCGTGTGCTTACCTGTATGCACACGCACGCACGCACGCACACGCACGCAAAGTGAGCCTGCAGAAGAAGAGAGGGCTCGGAAGCCACGGCCGTGTTCAACCAAAGTGTCCAGTGAGAGGACACTGGCGTTGGGGTCCTAGTGACATGGCAGTGCGCTGGGTGGACACCTGAGCAGGGAACTTCATGGCTTCCAGAGACACCCCCTGCTCACTTGGCTGGGTTCTGGCTGTGCTGAGATGCTCCGGAATAAAAGATAAATACTTAACAGTACTACACCTGCTTTCCATTCCAAGTCCTAGAGCTGTGCTTGTCTACTTTAGAAACTGTCTGACAAATCCCAGTGTGAATCCCAGCTTCCTTTCCTCTCTGGTGGGACTGGCCTGCCTGTAGGCCCCCCACCCCCAGGCTGTAACCTAAAGGCAGTTCCGCTTTTTCCTCCATTCTGAGGTTACTTTAGAGGTTAGCGCTCAGATGTTAGCGTTACTGTTGGTGGAAAATTTTTGATGTTCCTTGGAGATAAATGTTTTTAGTTTTACATTTTTAAAAAAGTGACTATTTTTTACTTTCTTTACTAATATTAAACAGGTTGAGGTTTATGTTTTACTAGATTTTAGCTTTTAGTCCTTTAAAGATCATTTATTTTTATCCACCCATGTTTGATGAAATCTCAGATAATTAAGAAAAAGGTTAGGTATATTTGTGTTTAATGAATTTTTTTCTTATTTAAAGTAGAAATTTTGTAAAGCTTTTTAAAGAGCCCCCACTGTTGCCTAGCTCACCCCTTTCGTCGTGATGATCCCCAGCTGCCGCTGTGGCAGGTCTGTCCCTGGCTGTGATGCAGCCAGGAGCTTCTGACTGCTCGACTTTTTTTTCCTGTTAACATTTACTCTTTTTTTCTCTATCTTTAAAGAAATTCTTGTTTTTTTGTAGCAAATTTGGAAAACACTAAAAGATACAGAATAGAAAATGAGGATGAATCACTTAGTACCATCCAGAGGCGACTTGGGGACATTTCCATCAGGGAACCATTCTGTATAAACTTGATAGGGCTTGTTTTCATCTCTCTGCTAAGAGTTGAATCCTCTCTGCACGTGACCAGAGGGGACTTGGTCCCAGGACTGCTGCCTGGGGGAGCTCTGTGTCATCCTTGTAGTGAGGCCTTGGGTTGTTGCCTTGATCTGCTGTGGTGGGAATCCAGAGTAGGGGCTTCAGCACATCCCAAGACCATACAGCATCACATTAGCGAGGCTTTCCTCCTACTGACACCTTCACGGCCCAGAGGACCAGCCTCCTTGGTCCCAAGGCGGAGAGCTCACTGCAGAGCCCCTGGAGGGCCCACTTGCAGGGCGTCCAGCACAGCCTGTGCTTGGGCACTGGCACACTCCAGCTCCAGGAGGGGCAGCGCTGCTCTAGTGGGTTTTGAGTGCCCTGGCGCAGAACGTCTTACTTACTTGGTGATGAAAGCTCATCAAAAGAAAGGAGCTCACAGGAGAAAGTCTGTAGCTGTTCATCTGTTCACACATGTTCAAATATTTTGTTTTGCAGGAATTTGCTATAAGCAAGAATATCCAATTGGGTGACGAAAAGGGCTTAAAGTTCCCCTCAGTTTGGGACTGGTCTCTTCAGTTCACGGCAAAGGACCGCACCCTTTTCCACAACCCCTTCTACATTGGAAAGAGCACGCCCTGTGTGCAGAGCAGCTCTGGGAGGTCTTTCAAGCGGACAAAGGTAAATCACAGCAGTGCACTAACAAACCTTATGCTGGCTCCCACACAAACACATAAGAACTCAGAATACTAAAGATAAAGCCACACCCAGAGCAACACTGTTAGCCCAATGTTTTGCAGGATTGTTCCTTTTTTCACTGATGCGACTACGTGGTGACTTCCTTCTTGGTGCATGTGAAGCCTATTCAGATCTGCGTTGGCAGATCAAGGCTGTGGGCCTGGAGTCCTATTCCCTAAAGCCTATCTAGTTTGCCCATTTTTCTTGCCACAGCCAGCTAGGTTTAGGTTGTTCCCCTAATCCAAAAGTCTTATAAATATCCATTCGAGCTAACTGATAAGATATACTGACTTCAGGCACAGCAGCGGCCTCAGGAGAATCAACCCTGAAAAAACAGTGACTCCAGGGGAGCAGGATTACAATAAGCACTACAAGGGAAGGAACAAGTGTTCTGGGAGGCTGAAATTTCATTTTCCATCAATAATTTATATTTGCCATGGTACTTTTAGTCTTTTGTCAAAAATAAGCACTCCAGGAGGGTAATGCTGTGGTCTGTCTTCTATGCAGAAGAGCTACAGTTCTACACTGAGAGGAATGCCATCTTCCTTAAAGAACGGGGTCATCAGTGACCAAGAACTGCTTCCAAGGAGAAATTCACTGATTCTAAAACGAAAGCCAGACCCGCTTCAGTGCGCTGACAGCCAGAACAGTGACATGGAACGATATTTTAGAGAGTGGTTTTCCAAACCAGCCGACCTCCACGGTGTGATTCTGCCTCACCTCTCAGGAACACACATAAAACTGTGGAAACTGTGCTACTTCCGCTGGGTCCCTGAGGCTCAGATCCACCTCGGGGGCTCCATCACCGCCTTCCACAAGCTCTCCCTGCTGGTGGACGAGGTGGACACGCTCAGCAGAATGCTGCGGCAGCAGCGCAGCAGCCCCCTAGAAGCCTGCTACGCAGACCTGGACCAGAGCAGGATGTACTTCAGAGTCCGAGGCCTGCCAGACACCTCAGGGACACCTGAGTTCCTCTCCTCTTCATTTCCATTTTCTCCTGTTGGCAATCTGTGCAGACGAAGCATTTTAGGAACACCATTAAGCAAATTTTTAAGTGGGGCCAAAATATGGTTATCTACTGAGACGTTAGCAAATGAAGACTAAAATGTAGTATTTTCTGAACATTTTAAGGGAAACTATAAATTTCTCCTTCTGAATTGAAATTGCTAACCTAGGCATTTTAAAACTCTTAGTAGTTTTATATAGAAAAATAATAGTTGAAATTTGCACTAATATTTAAAAATGTTCAATAATGCTGCCTTTACAGGTATTTTTAAGAGTATAATTTTGTTTTTATGTCCTCTTTCTGTCCTTACAGGTCTGGCTCGTTTTAGATGATTTGCAAACATTCCCTCATTCTTATAACTGTGATCAAACTAATCAGGTTTTCTATATTTCTTCTTTCTTCTACACTTCTTCTTTCCTACCACGTACTAAAGGTTACCCAGCACTTGATGAGATTAGCAATCAAAAGGAGACAGCAGGAAGAGCATTTTAGATGACCTGAGTGAGACCATAGATCACTGCAGTCTGAAATCATGAGTTTGCTTTTAACTTCATAGGACTAACTTTAAAATGATATGCACTGTAACTTTAAAAACATTTGTTGTAGATGATAGAATTAAGCTTAGAAGTGCCTTTGACATTTAGATACTAATAGAAAAACATAATTTCACTTTTTAAAATTCTACTCAGTATATTGGATGTAGGTTTTTCATTCTAAGCTTCATCCTAACAGCCAGAAGCCTCCAAAGCCACATTGCTGTCACTGTGAGCATCACCGAGGATGTAGCAGTGGGTGGGGTGTGGATCCGAGAGGCTCTTCAGGGTTCCAGGCAGCGAGGCCCTGCCCAGCGCCGGACAGGAGCAGGCTGAGGCCCTCCGGTTCCTGCCCGCATCCCCAGCCTGGTGGACCACTGCTGGCACTTCCCCTTCAAGATGCCCTGTGAGAACACAAGTCAGAGCCCTGCACAGAAGGCTCTCTTCTCTTCAGGTTCTTACTCCTAAGGAATAGGAACGTGGACTTACCTCAAGCACTGCTGCTTTAACAGCGAGGAAAGCGCTCCTCTCCTCACCCTTTCCTGACTTTGACAGCAATATTAACAGACAAAAGCACACAAAGGTGTACTCCTGGTCTGTAGTACCCTTGTTTTCAAACTGACAGGAAGCTGGCCGACTTGGCAAGGTTAAAGCCTGAGCTCCCCGAGCAGCGAGTGGCAGTGACCTTTCATGCCATCCCTCTCCAAGTGCACACATCCAAGTAACTTCATTTCTTAAACTGCCATCTGAAGATTCCGAAAGTTTTTATAATGTCTACTTATCTCCTTTTCTAAAACTCCTTCAAGATAGTATATTTTGCCTTTATATGTGCTGAGTACCTGTTTCTACGTTTAACTATCTGCCTTTTAAAATTGTTTGATAATGTCTTTGGATTTAACAGTTCTTATAGTGTCTCAGGAAATTCATCCTGTGGATAAACACAATGCTTTTGCCAAATCGTTGCCTAGAAAGTAAGGACTATTTTCAGTTCACACAAATAGCATTCTTGTCACTAAAGTGTTTCTAGTCCTTCATTGGAAACCCGCCCTGGTTGCCTCAAAACCACCCAGCATTTCCTGCCATCGAAAGTGTAATTCTCCTTTTTTCATTAAGCTGCTTGTCTGTTATTACAAGTGTTTCTAAATTTAGTTTTTGGATTTCGCATTTCTCTGTAATTGTCACCCCTCACGATATTTCAGTTCCTTTTTATAATTTTTTGTGAATTTACAAGTTTAAAAAAGATTAGGTACTATTAATAATACTGTCTTAAAATAGAAAATTGCATATTTTTGTATGATAATCAACTGTAAAATATGGGGTCTTTTGTTATTGAATAGTTGTTACATAATGATTATTGTGCCACAGCTGATTGTGCATAGTATGAAAAACAACTATAACAGCATTAAGCCTGGCTCACTGTAAAGCTGCTTGGTTCTCTGCAAGCAGAAGTGACACTGTGATGACGTGAAGTGTCAGTGCGTCTGCGTGCAGCTACCCAGCGAGCCCAGCACCCTGCCCCGCAGCCCTGGAGCATGGCAAAGGCCAGACAGTGCTGCTGAGTTTAACGCTGTACAGTGTCTTACTGTTTATGATGGGACTCAATTTTAAAACCAAAAATGCCTAACTTTATTTAAGGGTATTAATTTGTACTAACAGGAGGTCAGAACTGTTTGACAAAATCTGCTTGCTCTATCAGTAACTTCAAGTAGTTAAAACTTGATTTTGAGAGAAAACTAAAACCTTTGTGCCTAAAACTGATGACTTGAGTTGAAGTAGAATAAGCAGGAGATAAGAGATCTTGTTCAACAGAATGAATATGAAGGAAATTTTGACTGCTAAATAAATTTCCACAGAAACTGTTTGTGGTACATTATCAGTATGAAATTGTCTACAAAAGCATGGTGATTGAAAACTCAACTCGGGCATCTTCGCTTGCTGATATTTGAATGTCATTCATGCAATCTAGTGATAATTACAAAAATTGGGTAGTAACTGCTGCAAGGTCTCAGAGAGTCCATGGGACCCTGCAACCTGGGTCTCCATCCAGATAAATCATCTTCTTACCATTGCCTCTCCGCCCCAGCCTCAGACCCTTCCAACCATGGTGATTGGCGGTTGGTTCTGTTTTCATTTACACTACTGATACAAGCAAAAAAAAAAAAAAAAAAAAAAAAATCAGCCCTAAGTTCATTATTAAAGGAGACTTCTGAGAAGGCTGCAGCAGGACAGCTAATGGTGTAAACACTCTCCATGCTTTTGCTGATCTAGTCCCAGCTGATAAGAGCACTTACGGACGCCGTGGGAAGTTAAGCTACTTTGTAAGAATTTGGTTTTCCTAAAGAAATGAGAGTGTCTACTCTTTCTGCCCTTGGAAAAATCACAAAACAAGAGTACTTAATGGCTACATGTGTAAAGCAGTGCAGAAAGATCTAAATTTGAGAATGTTTGTCTCCTTGTATTCTGTAGCTCCGTGGTAGAGGGCTAACATACCACACACAAGGCCCTGAGTTTGTCCTCAGAACAGAACAAAAACAAAAAGTTTTATTTCCAAAATACTTAGTAGAAATGTTATTTATGCTACTTTTGTAATAAAAGTCCTAAAGCTGTGAATCATCTTGATTTTAATCCTGCCCCCACTTTTTTCCAGCCTTTTCCAAATGTAATGTAATGGCACAGATATACCTAGCTCCTAAAATGGACACCAAGGTGGTTTTCTTTTTAAACAAAGTTTATTATACATGTGGAATCAACCAGGGTATTCAAGCAGATACCAAGCTTTGTGACACTGTGCAGTGATGAATCATAAAGCTGTCGGGTCTATTGCTGACAATAACAAAATCAAAAATCTAATACTGCCTTATAATTTTAAAAATCATTTATCAGCATGACCAGATACTCAACTGCACTGCTTTTAGCTGAGGCCCTTGCTCTTAGCCCCAACTGCAACCACATGGCAGACTTCTACTTCGGCCCCCAGCTTCTGCAGTTCGTCCAGCCAGATCATCTGCTTGTGGGAAAGACGATCACTGGGGCCTTTCACTTCCACCAGCTGGAAGATAAATGTTAAAAATTATTAGTATCTTACTGAAACCGAACAGTCAAACTGTAGTCATTTTCAATGAATATACTTTTAAATGTCTGTTCAACTATACTACTGTATTTATATATGAAATATATATACACCTAAGAAATTACTTGAGAAATTCTTCTAGTCTCTGGACTAGTTTTCAGTTTTCCATAGAGAATTAGTAAATTGATTCTTAGTATAGCAACTGAGAAACTGTTCCAAAGCATGCACTGGATTGTTTCTCCTGCTTAAAACCCAACAATTACTTTCTTACATCTGTAATTAAATCTAAATTTATGCCCTCCAGGAATAGGATCCAGCACCTGCCAATTATTCCAAAGGCCTCTTCCAGACCATTTTCTTTCCTACCCAAGGGCCCTCACATGCTATTACCTTGCCCAGGATTTCTCCCCATTCTTTGCATGCCTGATTTAGCTCAAAAATCTCCTGTCTAAACTCAGGTCCACCATATCGCTAAGGAGGATCTTTCTATGCATTTCTTCCATGGCACTAATCATAAGAAAATTACTACATATCAGCTCCATAAAGATAGTAAACTTCAATTTTGTTCAGTGCATATTGATGAACTAGAAGATAGCAATCAAAACAATCCTAGGTGAAGTACAGAAAATATAGTTTTTAAATACTGTGTTCAGCAATCTGATGAAGACTTAATCAAAGTCCCCAAAACAGCAATGAAAATAATTTGATCTCAAATTTTCCAGATACTGTATGATGAAAACTAGAAATCCAAAACTAAAGAAACTCTGAACCCCAAGCAAAGAAATGTATAAAGAACACTACATTAAGAAATGTAATTAAACTGTACAATCAGCATTACAGGGAATATCCTAAAAGTAGCCAGAATTTTTTAAAGTCAGAGGAATAAAAGATAATTGTCACTGGAAACAACAGAGCAACATGTTAGAGGATGGAAAGAAGAACTGTCAAAACTGAGTTCTCTGCCAAGACAAAGTATCTTTCAAGACAGAGACAAATGAAGACAAAGTATACACAAACCCTAAATGTTATGACAAGTAGACCTGCACTTTAAGAAAAGTTAAAGGAAATTCTAGTAGAAGAATGGTACTATTTGGAAGTCTGGGTATGTATAAAGAAATAAGCTCTAGAATTGATACTGAGGTGAGTAAATAGATTGGCTAATCAACTGCAGAAAGTAAAAATAATGTGTTGTAGAATTTATAATATGTACAATTGAAATGCATGAAAACACAGAAGGCTGGGGGGAGAAAAGTAAGTTGTTGAAAAGTTATTTATAGTAAATGTGAAAGGCTGTATCACTTGAAGGTAAACCATAAGTTTAAAATACCCTGTAGCTGGGTGTAGTGGTGCACGCCTGTAATCTCAGCAGATGGGAGGCTGAGGCAGGACGACTGTTGCTGGTTCAAGACCAGCCTCGGCTACAAAGTGAGCTTAAGGCCCGCCTGAACTGCACAGTTAGTGAGATCCTGTCTCAAAAAGACAAATAAGTAAATAAACATACATACACAATGCAACCACTTAAACATAGCAAAGAGTGACAGCTAAGAAGCCAAAGGTTATTTAAAAAGGTAGTCTTTTTAAAAAGCAGAAAGAGGATAAAGAGGAACAAAAAAGAGATAAAACAAGTGTCAAGGTTCAGAAGCAAATATTTCACTGATAAGATTAAATGTACCAAGCACTCCAATAAAAAGGCAAAGGTTAAACTGGATTAAAAAGTAAGGTACGACTATATACTGCCTGTAAGAAACTCACATAAAAACCAAAGATAAAAGGAAAAAATAGAAAAAGATGTGTCAGGTTAACTAACACTGATGAAAAGAAAGCTAGAGTGGTTACATATTAATATCAAAGTTGACTTCAAAACAAGGACATTATTAGGAAGAAAGGATTTTTATAATAAAGGGTTGATCCATCACAAGGACAAGACAGTCCTAAAAGCTCCTGCATTTACTAGCAGAGCTTCACAATGCATGAAGCAATACTGACAAGAGATGTAAGAAGCAGCAAACAAGTCCATGTCTACAGCAGAGATGTCAGTGTCTTTCTCTTAATATTTTATAAAACAAATCAGTAAGTAACAGTAAGGACATAAAGCACTACAAACCAAATGACCTAATTGATATTTTAAAGTAACTTCCAATAAAACCCAAACACTTTTTTTCAAGTCCAAACATTCATCAAACTATATTCTAGAATATAAAAAAGTCAATATAACAGGATTCAAGTCAGGTAAAGTATGTCCTCTAATTTCAACAAAATTAAATTATAAAATCAGCCAAATTATACTGGAACAGGTATTTGGAAACTCAATGACTTACGACTTACTTGTGAATAAAGGGAAATTAGGAAGTTGGAAACTTTTTTTGCGGGGGGAGGCAGGGCTGGCGACTGAACCCCAGGACCTTGCACATGCGAGGCAAATGCTGCGCCACTGAGTCAAATCCTCAGCCCCAAAAGTATTGTGAACTGAAGAAAAATGAAGACAACATACCGAGTTTGTGAGACGAGGGTAAAGCCCTCCCACCAGACTGGCTATGGAAAACTAAAGCTGATTACCAATATTAGGAATAAAAGCATAATAGATATTAAAATGGCAATAAGGAAGTAGGAACAACTTTATGCCAATCAATTCAAGAACATGCTTAAAATGGACAAATTCCTTAAAAAGCTATAAACTCCCAAAGCTCAAACAAGAAGAAACAGATAAAAACCATCAGGAAGAAATGGAACTGCCCTCCATTGATTAAATTTTTTTTTAGTTTTAAACGTTCCCCAAAAGGAAAACACTATGAAAAGGTGAATACATCTGACAACCAAGTGAGGTCTGTCTATAAAACGCAACGTAGGTTTAAGATTCAAAAGTCAAGTGGTAGAGTGGTCATCCAGGACACAAGAGGTCCTGGTTAATTCCTCAGCACTGAGAAAGAGAAACAATTCAAAGGCAAGCCCTTTTCCGGGTCCTCTGGGAAGCGCCAAGCAGCAGTGCCCTGAAGTCACTTAGAAGATGATCCACATGGCCCAAATGGAGGGGTGCAAAACTTTGAAAAGGCTGCAGGATACAAAATAAATCCATGTTTATTATAGGCATCAGAGGGGTAAACGTCTGAATGCTCTTCAAAGAAATAGTAGACCCAAGCTTATTTTCCAAAGTTATACTCACTGGCCAGAGAAAGTTCACTTTCTACCAGAAGCAAGTAAAAACACAAATCAAGAAAATGCAAATCCATTGGACTCTGAAAAGACAGACGGCTAGCCTTTCAAGGTTGTAGTGTTGGATTTTGTTCCTGGGTATAAGCAAAAAGGCCAAGATAAAAGGATCTGTTTACCTTGACTAAGACTATGTGCAGAAGTCTGCTGAGCTATCAAAAGCAGGAGGGTACAACTATTTCAACCTGCTGTTGTCTGAAGGAGCAAAAAGTCTAGCAGTCTACAAACTGAGAAGTGGAAGCCAGAGTTGAAGAATTAAAATTTGACCATGACTCGGTATTTAGGCCTGGAGTTCTGTTATGCAAGAACAGCCAAGAATCTCACCTAGGTGAGTGGGTCCTTACCAGTATCCTGGGCCCCGTGGGCACTCTGTGCCTTGGTGACTGGCTAAAGTGACAGGCAGATGGAACTTGCAGACAACAAGGCCATCGATGATGGGGGAAGCCAACAGCTCCTGCCACGCCCACACCGGAGAAATGCTAGGGGAAATTTCAAGGTCTCCGTGTGCGACCATTACTGCTTTACCATCCTCAGCCACCCAGATCCGTGCAAACAGGTGCCTGCGCCCTGCCTCAGCGGCTCACAGCCTGCCTGCCTCAGGAGCTGTGGGAAAGTGTCCTCAGCAACTCATTCCAACTTTCTGAATCGTAGTGTGGGATCTGGGTACAGGAATCTCTAGTTTTCTTTGGGTTAAACTTCCCTGGGTGGCTCTGATGCCCCAGGGAGGCTGGCTTGGAAACTGCGGTCTGCAGTCACAGCAGTGGTGGCTGCCGTGCGTACCGGGTGCACGACAGCACTGTCTAAGGCTGCTGAGACGCCTGCCTCTGACTCACACCCGTGCTGAGTACTTACTATCCATAACCATGTAAGGAAATGCTGCCTTCACTGTTGTTTTAGAATATTTAATAAAATTTTTAAAAGATTCAAAAACCAATCAATGTAAACTCAATATGTTAAAGAAAAAAATCACATAATGGCAACAGATTTTTTAAAAAGCATTTGAAAAAATCCCGTGAATTCCTGATTTTTAAAAACTCTCAGCAAACTTGGAAAGAAAGAGAAATTCCTTAATCTGACAAAAGGCACCTACAAATCACCTGCGAAACCTGATACTCAGTAATGAGACTGAGAACCGCTCTTCCCAAGATCAGGAACAGTGAGGACTCCCAGTCCGACCCCTCAGGGCACTCTCTCTGGGGGCCTGCGGCCAGGGCGGTCGCACCCAAAAAAAGGAAGGCATGGAGCCTGGAGAGGAGGAGCGCGCTGTCAGGCGGAAAACCCAATGAAACACAGAGAGAAAAGAAAAGCTCCTGCAACTAATGCGTCAGTACACAAACAAATCAGTGGAAAAGAAGAGAATGCACACAAATAGAGTTTTGGCCAACATGCAAAAGCAATTTGGTGAAGAAAGCAGAGTCATTTCAAACCTGGATTTCCACAGGCAAAAATAGTTCATTTCAATCCATACCACACACTACTTACAAAAAGTACCTCAAAATGGCTCCCAAGTACTAAACGTAAAATCCAGAACTACACAACTTCTAGAAGAAATCAGGAACTCTTTATGACTTGACAATTATTTATGAATTGAGATTAGGCAACTTGTTTTATATTTTTGTTGGGTTTTGTTTCTGTTTATTTGTTTTGTTTTCCCGTAATACTAGGCACTAAACCCAGGACTTCTGCACTGACCTACAACCCCCATTCTTATTTTTACTTTGAGACTGTCACTAAGTTGCCTGGGTGAGTATTTCTGGTATCTGATACCAAAAGCATAATCCATTAAAGAACAAATATGTTCCAGAAGTTGAACTTTCTCAAAATTTAAAACTTCTACGCTTCAAAAGACTATTTAAAATGAGAAGAGAAGCCACAGTTTGGGGTGAGACAGAACCAATCAAAGGATTTGTATTCAACATACCTGTGCCTATTTCCTATCTCAAACCTCATTAACCACCAACCAATGAAAGGCAATGGGTGGGTACTGGGTGGGCTGAGTGAGGCACCCCAGGCGACAGCTGAGACGCTCACTCTCAGGGGATCTCTAAACTCTCCCTGAGCCCCTGCCCTGTGTGAGCCTCCAGTGTGGCCTGCACCTGGGACAGTCATTTCCACCATGAGGTCACAGGCGACCACGCCTTCCGTCTTGCTCACACACTCACTCTCTGCACCCACCTGCTCCCTTGAAACCAGCCTCCTCCTGGTGCACGGCCAAGGGGAGGCCCCTGGAGACCCCAGCCCAGAGCACGGTGGTTCTCAAGGGATTCAAGTGGGCCAAAAGCCATGCAAGAAAGGCCTAGAGTGTGGCGCCTGACCCCACTGCCAATACAATTACAAACATGACTTTCCATTGTGGATCAACTGACCTTGGCGTGACGGCTCTGAGAGTTCCACACCACCAGGTCGGGGAGGCCCCCGCGGCAGTGTCGAAAGTCAGCAAGCAGGCGCCTGCACACACCGCTGAGGACAGGCCCCCCCAGGCAGGAGACGAGATCCTGGACACAAAATGCACGGGGAGTCAGCCACTTCCCTGAGCTGGGGCCCGAAACAGGACCCATGGCCCGGAGGCAGAGGACTATATTTGTCTCATCCAGCGGAAGAGTCCAGCGGTGTACTAGAGGCTGCTCCAGAGCCGCTGGCTAACATCCCTGCCAGCCTGATGGGACACCCATTCTCCCCAACCAGTCGCTGGGACCCTGCCCATGGCGGACACTCTGGGGAATGCAAAGGCGGCAGAATCTGACAGCAGTGACTCGCTCCCAGGAGCTGGCACTTGGAGGGATACAGGGATAGAGGTGTCTTCCCTGCAGAAGCCACAGGTCACACAGAGGAGCCATCAAATTGGGTAGAAAAGGCAGAAATGCTGACAAGTTTCTGTCACTCACAGTGACTTCTGGCCTGGGGGATGGGGCATCATACACACATACACATCAGCACACACGTGCGCACACACACCCCTGCACGTGTGTATTCTAATACAGCTGCCGAAGACACCCAACACCAGGAGCCATTACTTTCTCCCCAGATCCTGCCATGCAAGTGAACTGTGTTACCTGAGCTTGCTGAAGGCAGGGGAAGAGATCCCAGCTGACGAGGGCAGACACTCGGCCCTCCTGGGCCTGCCACGTGGCGGCCACCCAGGCCTGCAGGCTCTCTGCAGAGGCACTGTGAATCAGCCGCAACCTGGCCTCAAGCGCTGGCCTCCTGTTAGAGAAGAAGCTGTCCGTGCACAAGTCCAGCGGGGACGCCTGTGTCGCAAGGAGAGCAAGCTTCACGGTGCGCCTGGAGCGCGCAGACCCACGGGGCAACACGCAACGCCTGTGCCGGGCTGTGATGCATCCCTCTCTTGAAAGGCATGCAAAGGTTATCTTGTGTATGTCATGTAATGTAAGTACAATTTATGATTCTACATTTTTAGAGTGATCGTTTGCAAAGGGAGCTTTCACATGACATCAGCGGGCTCTTAGCCGGCACAGGTGACTGTATGTGACAGCCCCTGGGTCGGTGCCTGGGTCGCAGCAGGTGCTCAGTAGACGCTGCGGCTGAAGGGACTCTGTGGTGAATGCTTACAGTGTACTGCTGAAGGTAAACTAGACAAAGTTTAAAATGTAACATATGAATGTTTCAAATTCCATTAATACGACTCTAAAAATAAAAGGTGTTCTTTTGCTGGAATTAGCGCCCTGAGGTGTGGGGGACCCTCAGGACTATGGGGACCTGGTGGGCGTTTCTGAAGACATCTGGGATCCCATCCATGAAGACCACATCCCACAGGAGGAGGCCGCACAAGGTGCTGAAGGTCGACCCTTCCCCGTGAACACCTGGGGCAAAAACACACACCAGCAAAAATCAGTTCTATCTGTTTTTTCAAAAATGCTACTACAACGCACCATGTACTCAACTTCAAGGAGATAACAGAAATATTTTCAACTCCAAAGCAAATGCTGTTTTCATGCTATTCCCAGCTTTTTCCTTAACACCATATTGTTTGCATATGGAAGCCTCATTTAGGTACAAACAATCCTAGAGGAACTCAAAAATTTTTTCTTGGTACCAGGGACTGAATCCAGGGCCTTCACGTTGTACTACACCTCAGCCCCTTTTTTATTTTTTAAATTTTGAGACAGTCTGGCTAAGTCG
>RJWM01013267.1:0-53957 GCA_004363535.1 Dasyprocta punctata | reverse complement strand
ATTGGATCAATCTTGCATGTCTATATCTGTTAATGTAAGAAACCATTTTAAAGATAACGATGCGCAAATTGCAACCATTGTCAAGCTTCTATCTTCCGGTTTTGTAAACCTGCAATGTTGTGTATTTACTCTAGTTGTTTGCTTGTCTCTTTTGCTTGTTGTTTTTACTATATATGTCGTTTTTTGTTGTTGTTGTTGTTGTAGTTTTTGTTTGTTTTGTTTTTCTTCGCTCAAATAAAATTAAAAAAAATATTAAGTCAAATCAGTCACACACAGAAGGTTAATTATTGGATAGATTCTTTTATATGAGAGATCCAAAGCATAAATAATTTTAGAGTGAAATCCAGATATATTATAGGAAACAGGGGCGGGAAGACTTTCTGAAAGGGTAGAGGGGTCTGGGCACTAGGAGGGAAGACATGGAGGGGAAGAGAAGGGAAGGTAAAAGGGACTGATGTGCAGGGAGTACGTTTACCAGTTCCCTATGGTGAATGCATTCATCATGTATTACAAACATGTTCTAAGAAATTAAATAAAAACAATAAAAAAGAGTAGTGTGTCTAACCAAGTAAATAGTTTTTGTACATTTGCAAAATGTATCAAGATAGTGTGCTGTGCGAAAGATTCTGCAGACTTGGCCCATGTGAAAGCTGCTTACTTACTGCTTCTCTCCCCATCCCAGCTATGCAGTGGCAGACCAAGCAGTTCTGCATTGCCAAAGCATTAATCATTGCAAAGTGAGTTCCTGAGAAAGCAAAATATTTAATGGCAAAGAAGAAATAGGGCAAACATTCATAGTAGTGAGTAAAAACTGCAGATAAGAGAGTTCTCAAGGCCTGAGCATCTGGTGTCTGTGCTAAGGTCTGATGGAAGGGATCAGTTAAATCTGGAGATTTTGTGTATGCAGGATGTTGGAAACAAGTCCACTAAAAATGACAAATAGTGATAAAATCTCTTAAAAATTTTGACTATTGACTTGATAGTATAGTAGAAAATGGGCACCCACAAAATTTGGAATGCCATTACTGTGAATAAAAGTGAAAAGTTCATACTAATTCTTTGGCACCAAGATGTAATGCTGAAGAGGCATCATAAACCTAGCTTGTTCAGGAACAGCAAATCAGCAAGATACAAATGTGAGGAAAATCAACTATTGTTTGTGGAGATGAATCCACAGTATTGGGTATGTGGATTACCTATGGTAAATTAAGTGCACCTCAAATGAGGAACAGCTCACAGCAAAGAAAATGAGAAAATAAATTCTCCAAGAGAAATATATGATTACACTCTGAAAGAATAAAGTAAATAGAATTAAATGTACAAATGGTATGAAAAAACACCATATGTATACACAATGAAATCTATAAAGAATTGTAAAACTTATTGTTTGAACCTAGTTGAACAACAGTGACAAATAAAAAAATAATATATTGGAGTTTAACTATGAGGACTTAACCTGTAATGCAGGGTATAAAATAATGGGAATAAATGGAGAAAGAAGGCAGTTGGGTAGACAGAAAGAGGGAAAGGGAGGAAAGAAAAAAGGAAATGAAGGAAAGGGAAATTTAATTGACTTAAAACCCATAAAGGATAAATTAAGAAGACCCATCTATCTGAGAGAAATAGCAAGAGGAGAAAGTGGAATATTTGGAGCAAGTAGTAAATGCAAAGCTCAATATTCAGAAATATGTATTTTTAACAGTGACAGATGGAGATTTAAATTCTCATGCAGAAAGAACCCACATTCGTTCAAACAACAGAGACAGACACCATTCAATACTTACCTCACAGTACAACTGCAGAATATAAAAACAAATACAAAATATAAGCAGTTACTCTCTTTTACTGTGCCCTCCAGGAAGGCAGATATGCTCAAAGTATGTTATAGAAATGTATGGAAATGCCACAATGAAACTCATTTTTCTGTATAATTGACATTAATTAAGTTTTAAAAAGAGAGAAAATACAGTTTTCAGGGAGAACACATATTGGTTATAGAAAAATGGCACTCAACATTACAGCAAGCTTTCCCTCAAACACAGCAAGTGACAGAAGATGGCTTAACCTCTGAACCCAGGTAAGTTCAAATTGAAGACAGAGGCTACATAAAGATATTTCAGGCATATAAATAGAAATCTTAAACAGATAGAAGAACAAATAAATGGATTTCAGAAAACAGTATGGAGACTGGCAGGAAAGAGTTGGCAGACAAGGTTACAAAACTGCAAATCTAAACAAGTATGTAGTACGAAAAATGTTAATAATAACTGGAGCTAATGAAGGGCTGTTTAACAAAAGATGGGATTCAAATTGCAGATCACAATAACAGAAAGTTGTGGAGGGACAAGAAGAGCTCAGGGAAGACAAAGGAATTAAGAATTTCAATTGGACAACATAGTGAGAAGCATGAACATGATATTAATTTGCAGATCAAAAATGTTGTTAATCTAAATCTCAAGAAAAAATTAAGAAAGGGCACACCAAATGAAAGAAAGACAGATTTATTTAGCTCACTGTTTATAGAAGTTTCAGTCCATAATCACGCTGGGTCCTAGGCAGGGTGGTATGGCACTCACAAAATCTCTGGGCCCTCCTCTTGCATAGGATGAGGATATTTACAAAGTAAGGATCCTGGCTCACTGCTGAATCTTAGTCAAACTTCATAACTTTTCAAGTTGACACAATGTATCAACCATAACAATGCACCCTTTGTCAACTGGGCAACCAGACACATTTCTAATTTAAATCAGGCTTCAGATACCAAAACTTGCTTATTCTTACTATTTTACAACTGGAATATTATAACACAGGTTTAATAATCCTTACGGACCAGCATTAAGTCTATCAACATTATATTACATTAGAAACATAACATTTTGTCCTTGGTTTCCCAAAGAGTCATGCACATCCCTTTATGCAAAAGACATTTAGCCCATCTGCAAGACTTGCCACAATCCTAGCAGTTTCAGCACTGCTGAAAAGTCCAAGTTCCAGGTTTCCTCTGAGAGGTAAGGCAAACTCTAGCTTCAAACCCCTATACAAATGAAAACAAAGTTAAACACTTGTAACATACAATGGCACAAGACAAACATTTTCATTACAAAAGTTACAAACAGGGGACTACAAAGAATTTGTACCAAAGCAAGTCCAAAGTCCAGCAGGGCAAACATTAAGTCCTGTAGTTGCACCTCCAGCATCTGAAGCAATCTATAGTAAATTGCAAGCTTCAAAGGGCTTGTGTGGTTCCACCCCTATGGCACTTATGGTCGCTATAGCAGCCACAGCTTCTCTCTTAGGCCTGATTTGCTCTCTCCTTTCAGATTTCTATAGACAATCCATGCTCCTGGCTTTTCCAAACTTCTGGAGTCTCCACTGCACCTTTGACTTCACACTCACAGTTTAACACACTGCCCTCTCAGGGGCACACTGCCTGGTCTCCCACACCTTCTGAAATCAGAGTGAAAGTCATTTAACCTCAGAATTCTTGCATTCTGTGTGCACCTAAAACCAGCACCATATGGATGAAGTCTGCTGACAGCTGGAGCAGTAGCCAGGTTTTCCCCTCTCTTGGCTGTAGGGGTATAGTGGCTGGATCACTAGACTTCTACAATTCTGAATCCCATTCTGAGGAACAAATTTCTTGTGCTGCCAACATTCTGGAACATGGTATTCTGCAGCTTTTTCCTCAAAGCAAAGTCTTTTTTGCAGGTTTGAGGCAATGAAAGTTTGAGACCTGCTGCTTTTTGTGATGTCTTCAGACCTTCTTTTCTATTCTTCTATGCCTCCTTAAGAATCAAGATTTCCTCAACTCTATTCTTGCAGTCCACCGCTTTATTAGAACTATCTTTCTGGCCAAACTCACAATGTTTTAAATCATACTGCTGGGCTCTTTGCTCTTGATTCACAGCGTAAAACTAGCTAAAATCCCCCAACAATAGCCATGCCACTGCCTCAACATTTGACTGCTTTGAAATCTCTTCTGCCAGATTAATTAGTCTGTCACCCTTAATCACAGTCTCAGGCAAAATCTCTGGACATGGGCCAAATGCAGACAAACTTTCATCAAGCCATAACATACATCATCTGGAGTCTAGCAACCAACACAGTCCTTATTCCCAGGAGAAAACTCCGAATCTGGGCATTACTGGTTTTCTGGTCTTCCAAGCTCTGACCAGAATCTCTCATACAGAACAGACTAAGCTGTGCCAGGGCTACTCTTTAGGAGACATCTCCAAACCTTTCCAAACTCCCCCCACAAGCCATTTCCAAAGGCTCTTTAACCACATGGTCAGGTATAATTACAGCAATGATTTCACTCTTGGTACCAAATTTTGTCTTGGCTACTCTGTGCCAGGGCTACTCTTTAGGAGACATCTCCAAACCTTTCCAAACTCCCCCCACAAGCCATTTCCAAAGGCTCTTTAACCACATGGTCAGGTATAATTACAGCAATGATTTCACTCTTGGTACCAAATTTTGTCTTGGCTACTCTTCTCTCATTGCTGGGACAAAATACCTGACACCCAAAATGAAGAAAAGAAAGGTTTATTTAACTCCCTGTTTGTAGAGGTTTCAATCCATAAGCAGCTGGCTCCAAGGCAGGGTGGCATGGCACTGGGCCAACACTTCAAGGAAGCACCCAGCAAAAGCAGCCAGAGCAAAAAGACGGGAGGAGAGAAGAAGCCTCTTCTCCACCATTATATTGTATGCAGGCCAACCCTCACCCCACAGGGCAGATGTAGCACTCACAAAATCTCTGTGCCCTCCTCTTGCATAGGATGAGGATATTTATAAAGTAAGAATCCGGGCTCCCTGCTGAGTCTCTTAAACTTCTAAACTTCTCAAGTTGACACAGTGTATCAACCATAACACTCCCTTTACATGAGACATATTATAGCTAAATAAAATACAGGAATTGAAATAGTGATTAAATTTGTGTAATTGAATTTCCTTTAATTTTACAAATGTACCTGAAGATATGGACTTTGCTAATTAAAAGATGATTAACTCTTTGTTTTCCAGTAGTGAGGATTGAATTCAGCTACAACTTTGCTTTCAGCTACAACCTCCAACCATTTTTTTATGTTTTCATTTTGAGACAATGACTTATTAAGGTATTAAGTTGCCCAGGCTTGCCTTGAATTTATGATCTCCCTGCTCCAACCTCCCAGAGTGCTGGAATTATAGGTCTAAACCACCAGGTCTGGTTTAGAATGAAATCCCTCCCTAGTGCTGATGTGTGTCAATTTGGAGTATGATTCTCCTGATTTAAAAAGGTTATGTTATACACTGTAAAGTTTAGCAATTATTTTATGTTTTTGTTTGAGTGTATATTTGTTTATGTTGGAATAAAACGTTTCAGATGTGCTTAGTCAAAGACTATGTCATGTTTGATTATATTTTGTCTTATATTAATTTACTGTAATGATATAATACAAAATACTGTTAAAGGGTGTTTAACGAAAATGATAGGAAACAAATTTCAAGTGCTGTGTTCTAAAATAAATTACTTCAAATAGTAAAACTGCACAGTTTGCATCCTACTTCTAATCCTTAACTTAATACAAGATAAATTTTTATTATTCTATGAGAAATATTTCATTCTTAGAATTATTGCTTTTCCCAAATTAACACGGTTGTCAAAGCTAAGTGGCATTAATGCAACATGTGAATTCAATGAATTCAGTCTACATCAAATCTAAAACTCAAATCTGAGATTCATTTTTTAACAGCTAAGTGAACATGTTTTTAATAACATTTCTTTAATCAAAATTAGATTTTAATTTTATTCTCATTTAAACATTATTTTATTTTTAATTGACAGGTAAAATTCTATATAAGTCTGTTGCATACAATATGATGTTTGGAAATACCTATATAAATTCACACCCCCCCCCCTCGTAGATTGGCTAAATCTAATTCAAATATGCATTACCTTACATGGTTGCTATTTTTTAAAAAGATTTTTAGATTTCATTATTCTTCATGTTTTCATGCTTTATTTTTCTTTTTAAATTTTTATTTGATTGCAATACCATTAGATACTACTAATAAAATATAAAAATACTCTACTCCTATAAAAAATGAAATTTGATGACATTTTTGTGGTTCACACACTTAAAATCTACTGTCAGTATTTTAAAGAATGAAATATTTAGTTATTAACTATAGCCACTATGCTGGGTGGTAGATTTCTTTAACACATGTGTGTCTATATACCTTAGTCTCTGTCTAAAACATTTCCCCAATATCCATTTCCAACTCTGTGGTAGTCTTTGGTAGGCATTATTTTATTTACTTCTCTGAGATAATCTCTTTCCAATTCTTTATTGAAAAGATTACATGGTATTTGTCTTTCAGTCCCTGGCTCATTTCACCAACATTATGTCTTCAGGTTCATCAATGTCACAAGAAGTTTCTCTCATTTTTGTTTTAGTTTTCTGTTATCTGAGTTCTTCCTTCAAGGTTTACTGAATTACAATGGACAAATAAAATTACATGACCTTAAGGGCTACAAAGTGATGATTTAAAAGACATACATTTTAACAAATCATTGCCAAGACTGTTAGTTTCTTTTTCACTTTATCATCCTATGTGTATGTTGGATCTCCTGAAGTTATTCGTGTATAAATGAATGCTTCCCATCCCGTCTTTCTTCCCATTTTCCTCTACCTAGAAAGTTACATTCTACTCTGTTTAATATGGCTTTGCCTTTTTAGATTCCACATATTACTGATGGCATGCAATGTTCTCCTATGAATTATTTCATTTATAATAACATCTTTAAGTTTCATCCATGTGACCAGGTAATATTGCATTTTGCATATTGTACTGAATATAAATTTGTTAATCCATTCATCCACTGGTAGACATTTAGGTTGTATTAACATTTTGGGCATAACAAATAATGCCACATTTCTTTCCTTATCTTGCAAGATAGTTCATTCCCATAGCTAAGTGTCAACGTGATTCTCATCCTGTGAAATCTAAGAACTGCAACAGTCTTCCTGCACTCTGTTCTGGCTTCTCTGTTCCCTTTCGTGTCAAGTGGCAGTGTCTACACTATAGCTGGATTTGGTTGTGATGATTTAATTTATTGATCACATCCATGACTACTTTATAAAGGGTTTGTTTAGCCATGTGCTTAGTGTTTAATTTTCTTTGCTATGTATGGGCTGAGCATGTTTTAGATCTTCAAGTTCTGGTTGCTTTTTATTTTAATGATCTTGTTTAATTGATTTCTTTTTCTGCAGTTTGTTATAAGAAGTTATGAAGAATCAAGTCACTCCTTCAGAATTTTGCTTAGTAATCTCTTCAGTTAACCATTTCTATGTCTTGCAAGGACAACTTCCCACAAAACATTGGACATGAATGCAATTCAGCAAACTTCTTTGCTTCTTCACAGCAAAGACTGCCTTCCTCAAGTTTCCAGTAAAATACTCATTTCCACCTCAGATTTCTCCAGAGTACCCTTTAATGCCAATAAATGTTAAAGAAAAAACAAGATTATGTTTATATGCCTAGCTAAACAAGAGGGAGCTTATTTTGCCAGTTCTCTCTTCAATTTCAGAGCCCTTATCAGAACCAACCCTAGCATTCATATTTTAAAACTGCACCTCAAAATGCCAGATTCTACTCATCACCCAGTTCCAAAACTCCTTCGACATTTTCAGGCATTTGTTACAGAAGCACCCTACTTCTCAGTACCAAAGTATTAGACACTTCTGTCTGTCATAACAAAATGTCATACAATGGGTGGCTTAAACAACCGAAATTTATTGTTCATAGTTCTATTAGGCAGGGATCCAAAAATAATGCTTCCAGTAAGGTCAACCTGCAAAGTATAACTAATAGAGTACATGGCTACCAATGATCTCTCTTTTAGTATATGCTACCTTTATGCATTCAACTGCACAAATCAGAAAAAAGAAGTTATTGTTCAAACCTCTCTCTTCCTTCAATATTATATTATCTGAGAACCAATTGGAAAACATAAGAAAACATTTATCCTGAATTCTTCGCTGAAGATAATTTTTTTCAGTGCTAAGACTGCTCAAAAAAGAGTTCAAAGATTATATAGCGATATTTTTGGACTGAAGATGCTAAGGTCAGGGTTTGGACTGACATGCAGAAGAAATTCAGAGAAGTGTGTCACAGGAACTCCAAAATATTCTCTCTGATTTGTTTAGCTGGTTTTTAAACTATCCTAACAGAAAGAGGATGCAAAGAATAACAGAAAATAGTTTAGAGGTCAAACACTGTAGTTAAAGCAAAAAAACATTTTCAGCTATAATTTTAAACTTTGTAAGAATTTCTAGTTGAGTTAGATAATTATCAAAAGGAAAACTTTGCTAGTCTTAAATAAAAAACAATTTCAAGGGAAAATTATACTACTACTTAAATTTACAGAGGATATTATGCTTCATGTCGAGTCCGGATCTTCGAGTATGAGATGATATAAGGTAGAACCTATGAAGAAAGAGTACCTTAGCTATTAAGAACCCCTCAGTCAGCTCTGATCTTTCTCTACAGTTGAAAGACATGTGAGGGAAGGTATGGTCTTTGCTCTCTAGGCTTGTGACATGAAGGACTTCAAGAATATTTGTACTAAGTGGGAGAAAGTGAAAGAGAAAATATTATGAATAAGTAGAAACCTAATTGCTTTACCCAAGAACACACTTCAGTAACATTTGAAGGATATAAACTATTGAAATGAAAACTATGTACATTATAATTAAAGCAAATGTGTGCATCGTGGATGCAGATGAAAGTCATCTATGGAAACGTTACTCTATAAAATCTTGCTTTTTGTCAGAATATTTGAAGGATCCCAGAAGTATGGGGCCAGACTTCCACCCTGTAATTATACAGGAATTTTTTTTCTACCAACTATTGGTTTCTATAGTTGGATTCTACTATTTTCCATTACATATTATAAGTATACATCAACAAAGTAGTTCCAAGTAGCCAACACTCTTTACTAGCAAATAATGTGCATATGATATTTTTGGTAATTTTATTCAGTTTTGATTCCAGTCTTGTTTTATTTTGCTTGTTTTGTTTTGGATAACATATTGTAAAATCCTTCAGATGAATAGGTATATCTGTGCTGCCAGGGAACACATGATTGGCCTCAGACTTCAGTGTTCATTAAGGTGATGCTTTGGCATGTCTTGTATCTGAAAAAGCCAAATTTAATAAATGTCATGTAGCCTGTCTGTCATTTCGTTGTAAGGTATGGTAGATTCTTATGAGAATAATGTTTCATAAGCAAGGTCAGTTATATTCAATTAATAGCCTTCACATGCTCTTAGTATCAATTTATGGCAAAGACAAATTTTTGATTTTGCAACAAGAATTTTATTCTATATGTAAGTTTTACTTCCAGTTAGGGAAAAGCAATGTTTTTCCCAGTTTATGTAAATTTGCTAGTAGTTTGCAGACAAATTTAGTCATCAACTCAATTGTTCTTTTTAATTTAAAAATCACTGGTTACATATATCAATCACTGCTATCCAATTAAGTTTTAATTGTTAGGTAAGAACGCAGCATATAAATTAAGCACTGTGTATTGTACACATAGAACAGTCAGTGTGTTGCTGTCCAGGAGGCCTGAGCTGATAAATGAACCCAGGGAGACAGGGAGAAGCAAGAAGCACAGCAAGACCGAGACGGAATTTCTCCGTGTGTATTGCCATGCATTTTGATGGCATCTAAGACTTTTTTTGCATACATTATCCCTTCGATTTCTCTTTGTTACTTTAAAGTAGTCTTTAAATGTTCACTAAATTTAAACAACCATTTACCAATAATATATGTATATATTTCCATTTTTGCTGTGAGTCTAACCCATAAAATCTAACATAAGCAGTAGGTTATGTTTGAGTTTTAAACGAAAAGCCCAAGAAAAACAGGGCATTAAAGGTTAATAGGATTTTTCTTTCTCTGTAGGACTATAATTCTCTATGCTCTGTCAACTTCATTCTAATCCCGAGATCCAGCTGTTGAATAAATAGACTTGTGATTATCACACAGTATACACTTAGATGCAAGGAGGAATTCGTACTAAAGTTCATTGCTTCAATTGAAATATGCTTGGTAACATTTCCTGTGAAGAACCCTGCTGTGGTCTGTCAGGATGTATTGAAAACCGACCTTCCTCCTTCAGCTTACTCTTTAGTGCCTGGGGAATGCGTTATTTCTTTTTGCTTCTTTATTTGTCTTTGACTATTTTTATAATGCTTTGACAGAAATGTCACCACTTGTGGTACTCCTCAGTGATTACAATAAAGGGCAATATATCACTAATTTTATGTCAACGATACTATTAAAATGTGGAAATCCATAGCATACAGAGAAGTAGACTCATGTTGTTGTAAGGAATATTTATATTTATGAGAATGATTAATAACTGACTACTTTTCCTTTTTCTAGTAAGACTTTTATCAGAGTAGCTTTGATTTTAAGAATTTCCATAACAAAAATTTTGACCTTCAAATGGAATAAAGAGCCAGGCATGATAGCACACATCTATAGTAGAATCCCAGTGCTCAGAAGGCCGAGGCAAGGGGATCGCTTTGAGTTGGAAACTAGACTGGAATACACAGTGGGTAGGGTCCTGAACATAGCACGAACCTGTCTGAAAACAAAACAAAACAAAACAAAACAAAACAAAACAAACAAAAAATGGAATAAAGAGGCTATAGCTTCACTACAGGCAATAAGTACTACTTTTATTTTGAATCAATATTTATGTTGATAGTATTTTAATCTACTTGTTCTTTTAGCTTTTCACTTTAATTTGAACCTTAGTACCAGTTATCTAGCAAGAAAAAATTTCTGTTTTCAGTGATTAACACATTTTCGTTTGTAATAACACAGGAAAAATATTTTAAAGATGTGATTTTTGCAGTACAAATTTACTGCTGAAAATGTTCAATAATTTCTGTATATCTATGGCCATAGTTCCCCTAAAATAATCTTTGGACATGTGGATTGCTCCATTATTTTAACAAGATGTTCAGAAAGAAAGAACAGTTGTAAAGAAAGATCAATTGAGTGGTCTTTGAGAAAAATGAAAGTTTTTTTTTAAGTAACATATACTCAGTGAAAAAAATATAGGAGAGCTGTGTACAATATTGCTAAGAATCTGTTAGTTTTCAGGGGCATTATTGGAAACAATACGGCTAAACATGCATTCAACCTGAGAAAAGATACCATATCAAATACAAAGATTATAGAGTTCCTACAAATTCCCACTGAAATAAATATAGGAAAAAGTATGCTATATGAATTGCATAACTGCTAAAAACAACAGCAATCAGAGGCATATGGCTTCATATTTCAAATTCAGAGAAACAAAATAATTTTCCCTTCTTAAAAAAAGCAATGACAGCTAGAAAACATTAAAATGACATAGTTGTTTGTTTTGTTGGTTCTTTTGTTTTTTGTTTTTTGAGACAGGGTCTCCATGTGTGGTTGAGGCCGGCATTGACCTCACTACGTCATACAGGCTGCCTTCAAACTTAGGGATCCTCCTGCCTCAGCCTCTTACATGCTAGAATTGCAGGTGTGCTCCACCACGCTGGGCAAATGGGTAAAATTTTGGGTCAAATGTGAAGTTAAACCAACAAATCTTTTAGGAAAATGAAAGATAATATAGCTTCAAAAGTTTGGAAAAGTAATGATATCCTAACAAGATATAAAAAACAAAATAATAAATAAATAAAGTAAAACATACAATAAGATACATGGAAATTAAGGAGTCTATTCAAAATAAAATTGATTCACATCTAGAATATAAAATTCCTGGAAATTAATAATATAAAGGTGTCCAATCCAACAGGAAATTGGGTGCTTCACAAAAATGGAAGTATAAATGGAAAAGATATTTTTAAAATATAAAAATTAATAGTATTAGAAACATAAAAATAAAAGTTGATATTGTTATGTCTAAAATCAGGTCAACCAAAATGAAAATGAGATTATGATATGTTTTGAGAAATTTAAATTCTTGTGCATTGCTAGTAAAATGCAAATTAGCACAAACAGAGTGGAAATACTTTTATTTGCTAACATGTGTAAGCACTACCCGTAGAACGGGATGTGCAATACTTTCTGATGTGGACTCTGAATGTCCGTGTATCAGTACACCCCCAATCAAGTGCATCTAATAAAGGCCAAGGACACCATGCCTCATGGAATTAGTCCTTCATTGCACTTTGACCATTTTGGTGCCCCTTGTAACTAAAATATACATCTTGTCTGCATCCTTTTCTGTCATCTTATCCCTCAGCAGGAGCTATGAGGTCCCAAGGCAAGGCCCAATACCTGGTTCCCAATGTGGGTCAATAATAGTTCACACAGAGAAGGCTACCCTGAGTGAACACCACTGGATACAAGGATGAAACTTTGTTTGATAAACAATGGGGACAGCCCAAGAATGAGATGACTACTGACACAAATAGGTTCTTAACCAGCATTAAAACATGGGGAATAAACAGGTTATAACACTCAAGGGCTCATGTGTTAACACAAATGAGAGCAAAATTTTAAAAAGACACATGGAAGAGCATAAATAATCTCCCCTGAGCTCTCTTCAGTTTGGAATTCATTTCAATCAGTATTAAATCTATTATGGAGGAGCTTGCAGTCAACAGCTCCTGCCTCAGGCACAGAGAAAATAAAATGCTCCTAGCAGAGGCTTCTAACCCCAAGGCACAACCTCTGTGGGAAGAGTTGACTTTCAAGTCACCAGATGTTACAAAGTGGTCAGTCGCCACCACCAGAGGTGTTTGGAAAGGTGCCAATTTGAACTGAAAGTCTCAGGGGAAAAATAAGCCAGCACAAATCTGTCTAGATACTTACAGATTCTTGAAGGTACTGCTGTAATCCAAGAGTTCTCACTCCTACCACCACCTCTCATAGACCCCTGGGGAGGGGATGGAGCCAGGATGGGGGGTGTTCAGTGCAACCCAAGGATTACCACCAGCCACAGAGCTTGGAGCCAGGTTGATAGGGAGGAACCAGTTCCGGCCCAAAGCACACTTCACAGATAGGCAAGCGATGGGAGGGACAATTTCCTGCACTAGACCAGGGGTGGGGATGACCATGGATCCAGCTGCCTCTATTGCTACAGACACCATGCTGTACTATATCCCTGGCTCCCACTCTGTTGCATGAAGGAGGCTTGGTGTCTGCACTTTCACTCCTATGCAGATGACTGCTCCTAACATCACTAAATGGGAACAAAGCTGGTGGCAGGTGGAGAAATTGTATGGGTACAATAGCACATACCTGTAATCTTTACATACTAGGCAAAAATCACAGCTTCTTCATGCACAAATGACAGCATATTATCATGCCTTAATTGACTTCTAAGAATATAAATTAAAAAATTACAATCTGAACCTTGAAATGAATTCTGGGATACTGGGCATTGACAGGGAGCCAGAGGGCATGGTGAAGCCCAGGCAAGATCCAAGTGACAAGATCAATGGGTGGTCAGAGCCACAATAAAAATCTTAAAAATCACTTAGAAGCATATTGTGATGCAAAAATCAAATCTTATAAAAATTTAACTGTAGCCCAAATTATGCAGAAAGCCCCTAAATGAGATTTGAATTTTACAAAATTATTTTCAGTGATCGAAAGAATGCAGCCAATGAAATCTATAATGATTAAAATCAGGTGCACACCTCTACAGAACATTGTTGTTAGTTTCTGACTGGCCTATATCTTTATGATTTCTTTAGACACACTTTTGCTATGTTAACTCTTTGAGAGAGAGAGATTCCATGAGCAGTGTTAAAAAAAAGAGTGGGTCTAAATTATATTTTTAAAAAGATGTAAAGAAGACTGAGTGAAAGCTATATAAAGGGGAAGTTAAATTAAGTTGCCAGTACTCATAAGGCAAAATAAAATATGAAAAATATTGACTATAGGTAAAAGGTTTTTATTCCTTCTAATTCTCTTCTGATCTCTTTTACTTGACCTACAAAAAGTTCTGACTTGTTTATTTATAATTACAAGCAAAAAATTATAAAAATTATTGTAATTCAGTTTGACCAAATACATCTGCATGCAATCTGAATTTATGAACAAATTGTCTTATGTGTGTTTAGTTTTTTGTATAATCTGCAAACAGTTGTTTTATTAGCATTCAACAAAGTTTTCTTCTTTTTGCCATTTTGGATTTTAAAATTTTGTCTTTAACTTAAACTGGTTTGTAGATGTCACCAAATTAAAGACATGCTCCCACCCAAGTTGCCAGCAGATAAAATGATGTTAAATTTGATTTCATAAATATAATGTATATTGTTGTCTGTGTATAGTAGTTTAGGAATCTTTTGTTGTTCAAAAATAACGTGTTAAATGTTATGATCTGATTTTCATAGGTCATCAAAAATTTGTTAAGATAATTAAATGAGAATATTTTCAGCTTAACAGAACTGTTGGAAAGGTCAATTCCTTTCAATGAACAAGGAAGTGACTACCTGAAAATACTTATTCAGTCCTTGTTCATTAATGGGAGCCTCAATAATCCCCATAGCATTATGGCAGACACCTCAATAAACACTGTCAAATACATTATTGTGGTATGTTTATAATGGTCATTGTCAAAAGGTTAAGTCTTCTATGGGTAAAACTATAAGATATCTTATTAAAAGATGCTCTTGATACAAAACTAAATTAAGAAACAGGCTTCCATATAGCTATGATAATTAATTATTGCTAATCTCATTGTATATTAAATGTATTCATGACTTCCAGATGTAGAGGTCTTCAGAGATGTAAAACTGAAATTCTTCATGATGATGAGTTTTTTCTTTTAGACTTAGATAGCTGCCTTTCTCTTGTACTACAGCTACTTATGAAAAAAGATATATGTCAAATCAACATGAGGTTACCAGTCAAATAATAGCTTTTAAAAAGCTTGTGTGATGTATATGCTATATGCATCACCCTATTGCATACTAAGATGGATATTTAAATGTATTACAAAAATAATCTCATCATGATTATCATGCTGAAATATTATGTGTGGCTTTTAATCTCAAGTTTTCTTTGCAAAACTGCATAACTACTATCTTAATATTCTATAGGGGTTCAACTACTAGGAAAACCATGGTTGACAAGAAATAACAGTCTTGTGATATACTTTTTTTCAAAATGCTTGGTTTTTGATAAAATTATAATAGTCAAACTCACTACAGTACTAACATCACTGATCTTCTTTTCTGGGTGTTCAACAACTAAAGTTTAGAGGCCAAAAATAGAAAGATAGCTGAGCTAATAGGACAGCCAGTATTTTGGCCCAGCCCTCTGAGGTCAACAAACACTCAGGACATGAAGGAATCTTTTCTGCAACATCCCACGACTCTGTCAAGTCACACAACCTCCTGACCAAGGAGATTTCTGGGTCCTAGGGAATGGAAACACAGTGAAGAGTGTGCCAAAGGAGGGTCACTGGAGAGGAAATTTTCCCCTGCTTTCATAGAAAGTAGTTAATCAAGTAAAGACTGTGACTCATCCTTGTGGCTGACATTTACAGATGAACTGACAGGTGATATACGTGGTTCCAAAGTAATGTCTGAAGGAACATGACCATGACAGATAGCAGAGTTTAATTTTTATTAAGACAGGTCTCACTTTAACTTGGTCTTAAACACCCAACAGAAAAGTGTAACCAAAAGATATATAAAAACAATGCCATGGTAATAAGTTAGATATAAAAGAAGGAGCTCCAACTGTTAACACCTTCTGACCGTTTCTAACTACACCACACCTAATTACTGTTATGGAAAAAAAAAAAAACTAAAGTAGAATGTATAAAAGGTCAACAAAATTCTTTATATTCTTTAGCTAAGATTAACTAAAACTAGACAGATGTATGACAAAATATTAGACTCCATTAGTAGCGAGGTCTAAGAGCCAGTGGGTTTCAATCACTATTCTAGAACCATAAAAACAGTTTCTAGACTTGGCTCTTTTCCAAGCTTGCTTTTCCATTCTAGTGTCCATGTGTTAATTACACATGCTTTAATTTCTCAAAAACTTGGTTTATTTTTGCTTAGAGGCTGCCAAACTCAGTGATCATACAGATGAAACCTACAATAAATGTTCTAGATTTCTTCTACTGTGATCCACCAAATCAACCTCATAAAGGGAGTTCATAACTGCTAAACTACAATAAGACTTCTGTTTGAGGTCCAATAGATTAGCTTTCTGGAAAAGGCTCCTAACTGCAGTCTCTCCCACATTGCCCCTTTTCAACTCAAAGCAGTTAGTATGAAAATTAACCACAGTGGAAAAACTAGCAGTTAGATAAGGCTGGGGACTCAACACAAAAACCAATTATTGCCGAAGATATATTCATTAAAGGCCAAGCTTTAAGAAAAAACTTCGCATCTATCTCTTAAAATTCAATTTTATGAACAAAAAGGGGGAATATAGCTGCCACCCACAATCATAATTAGACATTGCCACTTAATTAATTTTTTAAATCTGATTTCAGAAAATACACTACATCAGAACTTCATTGGCAAAAGGAGAAATCAGTGAGCATGCCTAGGGTTCAAGTCTTATAAAACGACATCTTAACAAGAAGCAGGATGGCCCAGTGCAGTTAATAACATGGGGACAAGGATATGATTGTGCATTGACAGACCATGAAGCACCATTTTGGTAACTATCCTGATGGTGAGCCCATGGAGAAAGAAGATCTTCAAACTAGTGGTGAAATCTACTACCACCAGACCCATTTTAGATTCTATACTGGTTTTATTATATTAATATGCTAATACTTTTATTTCTGTTCCTGGCCTGCTACAGGGTGACTCTGAGAATACCTAGATGCATCTAACCTCAAGTCACAATGTTTCAACTGCTGCAACTACAAAAATGAAAAGGGGGAACTGTTGAGGACCAGTTTGACACAGTGCAGAGTGAACAATAATTGATACTAATGAATTGGCGCAAGTCGATCCTAGGCCTACATGACTTGTGGTAAGACCCACATCTGGTTTACAGATGGGTTAATCCTTAAGCCAGTGGCTAGAATTGAGACCAGCAAATAGTCTGTTAATTTCTGGTGACTCAAAGCAAGATAGCATAGCAGCTAAGGACTTGACTCCTCCAAATTCCTTCTAGCTCAGTAGTCACAGTGAGCAGACAATCAGGTTACTAGTTTACCATGATCCATTCCTGCATGCTTTTCCAAAAATGCATTATTCCCCAGTTCTTGAACGTTGACTTAGGGAGTAGTTCACCTCCCACCATTTCTTGCAGCCCACTAGCACCCTCTCCAGTAAAGCTGTGCACCTAATAAGGGCCAGGCACATCATGCCTTGTGGACTTACTCCTTCATTGTGCTTTGATCACCCTGGTGTTCATCGTAACTAAAAAATATATCTTGTCTGTATTTTATTCTGTTGTCATACCCATGAGCAGGAGACTGGTGGTCCTAATCAAGGGCCCTGACAAGTGTGCACCTTGTTTCTGAGCATGTTTTGTGCCTAAGACTCACCAAAATTCAGTGACACCATCTGCCTACCATGAATACCCAGTCACTCACTAGCTAAAAGAAAAACAGATAGACCACAGCACAAAGTAACAGTGAAATTATTAAAACTTTACTTTGTTAGACAAGGTTGGTATACTAGCGGAAGGAAATTAATTGGCAAGTATAGTCCCTTAGACTTCTGAGAGGTATAAAACAAATAGCAATTATTATGGAAACATGAATAGAACTGCTGTTGGATAATATTGATATATTAGAGAAAGAAATTGATATCTGTGGGTAAATATTAAGTTAACCTAGAATGCAAAAACAAGATACTTTCCTAGCCAATGAAGACAATCTCATCTTGTTTAGATGAAAGGCTGAAAGAGCTGAATTCAAGATCTGGCACATATTATAACAATAATGTCTTTCAATTGAAAGTTGCATTATCATCCATGGCAAATTTTCTTTGTCAATTATGCCTTCTCATTAAGAAAGTGCAAGATTTTGAGGCGTGGGATGTGAATATTTGGGAAAGACACACTAAAAATCTAAATTTTATTATTTTTTTCAATCTAATACATCCTATGAAGTGATCATTTCCTATTCAAAGGGCATAGTTTATGTAAAGTTGGTCTAGAGGTTTCTGTCTCACAAGAAAACACCTGTCTGTTTAGCAATTATGCCATGTTCTTCTACCAGATAGTAGATGAATGATTATTGTTAAATTATAACACAACACAGCCAGAAAATTTATGGAATTACTAAGAGAAGGAAATGATTACAGGACAAAAAGCTATCAGATTTGGAAATATCTGATATAGACAACATCGTTTCCAAGAAAAATTTATATATATATATTTCTACATGAGGATCCTGAAACAAAATGTGTATGTGTATATGTGAAATACAAATTTGTTTAATGAATAGTTTCTGACATGAAAACTATTTAATACAAAATAAGAGTTTTATACCTTGGTGAATATCCCAGAATGTGCTGATTTGCTGCTTAAAAAGATCTTGGAACTTGAAGAAAGTGACAGCCTACCCTACAAGAAATAGAACTGCCAGAACTTCCATAGTGAAAAGTAGAAGAGATCTAGCGTCTAAGAGAATCAGCTGTCCTGAACTAGATACATTGTGAAGGCTATAACATTCCTTAACTGACTATAATCCTTAGTAGAGCCCAAGAGACATTGTTATTTTTGAGTTTTGAGGCCTGTTATATAGAAGAACTGAATTATAATCCTAATCCTTATCAGAGTGCAAATGTGTAGACAAGTCTTGGTCAAGGTTTTGTTCATAATATGTCAAGTATGTTCACAGATGTTCTCTGTGTTGATTTTCCCTGCCCTCAAATATATAATTTGAATAAGTATACTTAAAAGCTGTCAGAACCCCACATTAGACAGAATGAAGACTATGACAATTATGAACAAAAAGTCTTATGAATGATTCCCCCATCAGCCATGAAATTAAATAAAAACAACTTTACATCTCAAAGTAAGTGCAAAAATTAATGACATTCATAAGATTTCAAAAGATACAGTCAGTGTTTTCCCTACTAAAAATATATTATTCTTTAAAGAGAAGAATGCACTAACTCTACTCAAACAAACTGTAACAATAATTTTAGCTGTTGTGCAAAATGTGATATCATTGCCCAAGCAGATTGATGTGACCTTAGATGTACAGCTACTGATCTGGTAGGTACATTATTGTCCATTAGTGATGATCAGGGGAAATAGAAATTGTTCCCCTTCATCGAGCATGGGCAACAGTATACACAACCACTAGTCTGTGTGAGGGTCATATTAACTATCTTGCCTTCTGTCATATTATAGAGACATAGATTGACTGGACATTCGGCCAAATGCCAAACTTGTCCACTATGTCCATAATGTATAGTTACTTTGCTGTGATTGACACGAAGTGTTTAATACATAAAAGACCATAGTAAGTTGTATCAGTTTGAGGAGGTAGAATGTTCAAGATCTTTTCCCACTAGTAATAAATCAGGCACCTAAACATCCTGAGCATTCCAGGCCATCCCCTCCAATATAAAGTATAACTTAATTGCATTCCATGCATTGTCTCCTTAAAAAGAAAAGCAAACATTTGGAAGGCAGGCCTCTTTGAGTTCTACAGTGATTCTATCTCATACTTGTTAATACTTTGCAAGTCCAGGTATGTGGTATCATGAAAGGTTGCTAGCCCTGAGTAAAATTCTGACCCAAAAGATACCATGTACACAGGCTATGTTCTGAACTGCAGTGCTAGCAGAGTAATGCAATGTGGGAAATGGTATAGTATTGGAGGGATCTGTGCAGAGAAAACATATTATTTGGAGTTAACAGTAAATGCTAATAAGGGAGTCACCATGGGACTCTGAGGTTTCTGGAACAAGGTAATTAGTTCTGTAGTAGAGAATAGAGAATAAAAAACACTTCCCAGCATTCTACTGGTCTATAGAACATCTAGGGACCAAGTGGGAAGTTTCATACTGTAAGACGAGTTTTGTCAGAGATACACAGTTGTCATGATTGAAACAGAATAGGGCAAAATGGAGACATTGGTGTGGGCATAAGAAAACTCTTTGATCAGGTTTCCAAGTCTCCTTTCACCCAGCTCACACCTGTGAGTCACAAGAAAAGACCACCTCAGTGAACTAGTGAAGGAGGGACACATTCTAGCTTGGTTCACGACTTCATCATCTCATTATATTAAGACTAAATATGGACACCTCATGTGCAAAAACCTTGCTCTGGGGAGGGAACGAAGAGGTCTAATGTTTGAGAGAGAGGATCCTTTCCAGAAACACAACTTCAGAACAACTCAATAGATATCAATGTATGGATAACAACTAAAATGAACTGTATTCACACACTTTGCATAACTTCCAACTTAATTGGAAAAGTGAATTCAAAGCTGACATTTCTTCAGTCCACAATTCATAGATAAGGACATGGGTAAGCAATACTGATCTGAATATATAGGATGGTCAGGAGTCAGGAAGATGAAAGATCAGTGTGTTAGGAGCAAGTTGGTAAGGATAAGAGACATAAAAGTAGGTCTATTGAAATGAGTAATGTGTAAAAAACTGTGTTACTTATTAGCTACCAGAGAGAATCTTATCAAAAAAGAGACACTATGCTGCCAATCCGATAGGGTGTTGGTTGGTTAATATGAGGCTATTGCTGGCTTTGGTAACACCAGTGTCTGAGCTAGGAGGGCATGTACAGAATGGCCACAGGGGAAGGCATGGGCCTCTGTGCTGGGCTCTGAGCACAACCAAAACTCACTACATCTAACACAGTTACTCCCTCTCTCATACACCCTAACCGAAAGCCACACCTGCCTCACTCTCTGTTCTCACGCACATTTTCAAAGCTCTATTATATTTCGTGCTGTAGCTTACTTTGGTTTTCTCTCATGTTCCTACCACTTCCATGAGAGGGTGAGTTGGAGAACCACGCATTTCATTTTCTGTCTGAATCAGTTGTCAGTGGATAATCTATTATGTTCTAGGATTATTTTTCAAACACACATGCACGTGCACAAACACAGACAAACACACATACAAGCACTCATGGCATAAATTTCCCTGGATGCCCTCAAGAGTTTTATTTTGTTGCCATTTCATAAACTTGTGATAGTCTTTGGCATTGATTTCTTAAGCTATAGTTCACTCAATTTCTTGAATTCACATTTTATGGGAACATATTTTTTTAGTAGAATTTAATTTTCTTTCATAGCCATGAGGGCAAGAGAATCTGGAAAATGTTTAGTTTTTCTTCACAGTCCTATATATTCTAGTAGCTGAAAGACTAATTAAAAATCTCTCTCTCTCTCTCTCTCTCTCTCTCTCTCTCTCTCTCTCTCTCTGTTTCTCTGTTTCTGTTTCTCTCTCTCTCCCTCTCCTCTCTGTCTCCTCCAGGATGGTATGTATCTGTCCGTGTGTGTATGTCTGTGTGTAGCTAACTCAAGGTCATAATTATCGCCAAAGTTTTTGGTAATTCATAGCAATCCTGTTTGCTGGTTTGGTTCTGCCCTTTTGCTTGTAATATCTTTCTAGTGGATTGCTAAACTGATACAGAGAAACACAAGAGATAAAAGTATATGTTGATATACCAGATATGTTGGTTTTAAATTCTGTATGTCTCCAGAAAATGGGTTCCGCTTTATCATTTCTATAGCATGGTTCAGCTGCATAGACAATGTTGAAATTAAGACTATCAGGTCACATTTGTTTGGTGCAATTTGAGTTTCAAATTAGAAAGATTATTTTTTTATCCATTTTCTTGATCTCAATGAAGTCAGAAGACAGAAGAAGACATAAAATCGTAGATTATTTTATAAATGCTTTGTTCAATCCTGGGCTAATGGTATATTGTTAGTCTTTGTTTTTACATTGGGAATTATCTTGCTGTCTATATGTGGCATAAATCTTATTTCTTAAAAGTCAAGAAGTTCCTGTTTTCATGCTAGCGGCAAAGCAAAGCCAGAGCAATATGTGAAAAGAGTTTAGCTTTGCTCTCTGAGAATTTAAAAAAATCATAAAAAGACAAAATTTAAAGTGAAAGCTTGGCAAGTAAAGCCTAGTAAGGTGAGTACAAATATAGTTGAGTGGTTGATTGTTGAATTAAAAAGGCACAATATTATGCTTCCAGTATAAGTAGTATGATTGAAAGACTATTCTTTTTTATTGTTTAACTATATTTGTTTGTCTCTAAAATATTAATTGGCAATGTATTAAATACTTACTATTAAATTAATTCTCACAAGTTAATGCATAATTTCTTAATTAATTAGAAATTATAACACCATTTTTAAACTGAATGTGAACTCACAATTTACATCATCTGTACAAATGCACAGTTAAGTTTTAAAAACTTTATTATTCCAGTTTTCTCATACATTTAATGAAAAAGCTCAACTTAAAATTATATTCCTTTGATATAAAATAAGAATTGCATACTTATCTAGTTTTATGTTTCACAGTTCTGGAGAAGTTCTAAGGGGCTGTCTTGCAGGTCCGTTGTGGAGTGATTTATACCATGTGTGAGCAAGGTAATATGGTGGTATGGCTACCCAGGGCCACAAATCTACATATATACATATACATATATATATATATATTCTTTTTTTAAAAGGTTTTTCCATTTATTCATATGAAATATTCTTAAAGTGAAAAGTGGCACCTTGGCTTGTGAGTTTGGTTCTTTCCATGATTTTGGTTGCAAATTGAGTTGCATGAGAAATGAATAAAATTCAGTAGTTAGGTTCAGTGTTGACCTTATGGAGAAATTTGATTCGGTTCTCATACAAGTTCTGTTTGCATTCAGAACTGTGGAAATTACTGAGTTCATGAACCAAAGTACCACTGGTAACATTTTATCAAGCATCCAAATACATGCAAATTCATGCTATATGTGAAGATAGATTTAGAAATTTGGAGATAAATTTCTCACAGAGCATCAATTTCTCTAATTATCCCCAATCAACACAAGTCCTACTATAGCCTCCATGTCTGATGTACCGATCCAGTTTTTAGGCTTTCTTGTGTCCTAAACAGTTATGTTAGCAGTAGGATTTTAGGAGTCTTAACTTGATCCTTCCTCAATTGAAAATTACAGAGAGATATACAGAGAATTACATACTGTTTTAGTTACTTTTCACTGGTTGCTGGGACAAAACACCGAACACCCAAAATTAGGGAAGGAAAGGTTTATTTAGCTTACAGTTTTTGGAGATTTCAGTCCATAATCAGCTGGCTCCAAGGCAGGGTGGCATGGCACTGAGGCAACACTTCAAGGCAGCAGCCAAGCAAAAGCAGTCAGAGTAAAAAAGGGGCAAGAGCAATCCTCTTCTCCTCCCATATATTGTACACAGGATACACCCCCTACCTCCGCAGGGTGGGTGTAGTGTTCACAAATCTCCTTGCCTCCCTTTGCACGAGGATGTTTACAAAATAAGACCCCTGGCTCCCTGCTGAGTCTCTTAGTTAAACTTCTGACTTTCTCAAATTGACACAATGACCAGGTAACTGTTGGCGCTCTATACCCCAGGATGTAGAGCTGCTGCCTTACTTCATTAAGTTTCTAGACTTCTCAAGTTGACACAATGTATAAACCATAACACATACAAAGTAAAAATATAGCCTGAAGCTAATTCTGATGAATTTGGTTGTTTTACTCACAATTGTCACTTTGATGTTAATGTTACGAAGTTATAGATAATGTCTGGTTACTACCATTCATATGATATGATTTAGCTCATATGTCCCTGTAAATAATTATTCCACTTTGATTTTCATTTTTGCTGGATTAATGTGACTAGAACAATGAAAAGATGTAAATATAATCAAGGTGTGATTGCTTATTTTGTTTTATTTTTCCATAGTCCAATTTTAAAGCCTACCTACTATTAAAGGCTAAAACTAAATAAGGTATAGGTATAATTCCAAATATTCATTTCTAAGTCTGGAAATTAAACACAAACCATTTACTGAACAAAACTTATGCTTGAAATAGTTACTCACTCTTAGACCTAATCTTGTGTGGTGCTATCATGTACATGAGCTATTACTTAAGTTGATTAGGTCTTAAGTATACATACAATTATAACTACATATATATTCACATGTAAAGATACATATATCTTGCACTTGAAACTTTGATTTTGAAAGCCCAATTTCCTTGTCACAGGCCACAATTTATCAAATATTTCTTAAAAATGTTCTTAGGCCAGGCGTGGTGGTGCACACCTTTAATCCCAGCACTGGGGAGGCTGAGGTAGGCGGAGCGTTGTGAGTTTGAGGCCGGCTTGGGCTACAACGCGAGCGCAAGGCCGGCCTGAGCTACACAGTGCAACCCTGCCTCAAAAAACCAGAGCTGGGAGTTTGGCTCAGTGACTTAAGCGCCTGTCTGACAGGTGCAAGGTTGTGAGTTCAATCCCTGGTGCCTCAAAAAAAAAAAAAAAAAAAAAAGTTCCAAGTCTCTTATGTAGTGCACTACATAAGAGAGTGCAAAACAACTTGCGCTCACAATTTGAATGGAAGACCACACCTGTATTTGAATGCAATGCAGAATTGCTGGCGCTGACAGTCTAACAGAGTACTATCGAGGAGGAGAAGGCCGCAGAGAAGTGACCAGTTATTCCGCAGTGGCTTCTCCCCTGAAGTCATTTGCTAGTTTTTAATTAATTGAAGAAGCGAGTCATAGCATGCGGGTGTGGCTTAAGAGCAGAATCTCCTGCGGAAATTACTGCAGCCTCACGGAACCGAGAAAACACTGGAGAGGGAGACTAGCAGGGGCGGGGCAAGCAAGAGTAACTGGTAAAAAGATGATGCAGAACTGGAAAAATCAGCCCAAACTCTAGGTGCTTTTTGTACCTTAATTCATGCGATAAACTCTAGACCCATGGTGAACAGTGTATGAACGACCTACAGAAAACCCAGGAGAGGAGTGTCTACACTTCCGAACTGCTCGCCCACAAGGGATGAGGAATTAAAACTTGTTGAGTGAAATATGAAATCTTGAGTCCAAACTGAGAAACAAGAATCACACACATAATTAAATTGAAAGTTTAATGATGGATAGTATTTTTATACTTTCCAAAATCCTGTTTCCAAAATTATTAAAAAAATAAAGGGAGAGAATTATGAAGTGATTAAACTGAAGTGTATCACAATGAAGACAAATCAAAATTAGCTACCAGTTAATAAAAACTAATGTAAAGGGCACACCCAACTTTCTAGAATATATTTTTAAATGCTTTTCCATATTTTACTATGCACAATTTGAATTTAACATGAAAGGAAACATCTGAAAAACTATGAAATACCTAGCTTGAGATATATGATTGTCAAAGTTATCATTACATGCTTTAACTTCATCTCATTTATTAATAATACAAATGTTCATGAGATATTTTACAAACATGGTATGCATATTTCAGAAGAATAGTGAAAGTCTTTATAAGAATTTAGTCACTTAGTTTAACCTATTAAAAGTTAATATAAAACAAAGGAACTGTTTAAAACACAGGAAGCAAATTAAATGATTTAATGATAATACACACTGGCAAAATGATTGTTATTGTACTATTGTGACTTTCTGCCTATACTTTATGTATACTACGTATGCATAAAATCCCCTACCACTAAAGTACCACATATTAGTAGTACATTATCAAAATATGGACATTTTGTTTTGATTTGTTTTGTTTTGAGGTGAGGACTCACTGTGTAGCTCAGACGGGCATTGAATTCACTAAGTAGTTCAAGCTGGTCCATGCTAACAGTGATTCTCCTGCCTCAGCCTCCTAAGTAGTGGCATTTCAAATGTGTGCCACAACACTGGCAAAATGCAGAAGTTAGTCAAGGAAATAAACTAGGATCTTTTCTTGATTTCATCAGTTTTTCCGCTGAAGATTTTTTTCTGTTCCTCGGGCCAATGCAGTGTCTTGCATACATTAGTTTTCACATCGCCTTCATCTGCTAACATGTGATGGTTTTCAGAGTGTCCTGATGAGGTGTGATCCTTAGGTTGTCCCTGTGCTCTGGGCTTGGGCACATCTTCTCCGGCCTCTGTCCTCTTGCCCACAGTTCTCAGATCCACGCCTTCTTCAGCAATGGAGGGCTTTTTGTTTGTTTTTCATCAGGGTCCTTATTCCTAAGATTGCTAGAAAACACAAAAGTCCTGTGGAATTTGAATTTCACGTGAACAATAGAAGATAGTGCTCAAACTTGGCATATCCCAGCTATTACAAAACATCACTTATACTAAGATATAATTTTTCATTTGAAATTAACGTAACTGGGTATCTTGTTTTATTATTTACTATGGCAGCTCCCGGTCCCAACATGTTGTCTAAATGCTTTCAGGGTGCTGTGGTTAGCTGACTTCCCCACAAACTAAACCAAGGGATATTAAGAGAACTGCCTATGGCATTTCGTGGCACCCCCGTAGTAGCTGCTTTTTCTTCCCTTGGTTTGATACAATGACCTCACCATGTTCACAGTCTTTCTTTCCTATGAGCACTTGTGTGGCCTATTCCTGCCGCTGGTCTGCACAAACTTACCACCAATCAGATAACATCCCCTACGAGACTGCTGTTTCTGCTCCTCTCCCCGGATACCGCCCTCCCCTTTTTCCCTATTGGCTCACACCCACTATACGGACCTAAGTCTGCCTAGATACTGTCCCCTCTTTGGCTCTCACTCCCTATTGGCCCGCACCCTCTATATAGCCTGCTGCACTTCCACATTAAACCGGATCTGCGCCATCAGCCTGATCTCCGCGTCTCCTTTGTCGCGTTGGTGTGGTCCTGCCTGGAGTGAGGCCCATCCGGCCTCACACTTGATAGTTTGGTGGGGAAAAAACCTGCAAAATGACAGAGTTCTGTATTTTCAATCCTTGTAGGATTCTTCCTCTTTCTCTCACTCCCATCCTGCCAACCATCCACTATGCCACCAATCAAGCCATCGGAAAATGTATGTGTACTTGTCTTCATTTTCTATCTTACTGTAGATTTCTGCCTTTTTTAGACTTTGGACCACTTTATTGACCTGTGATCTCACCATTCCCATTATATACTATTTTTGGATAAAAATATATCATAAAAATCTTGGATAGACACGTAGTCACTAGGAGGTTGGGGATAACTGAAGGGAGAAGTGTGGTTGTGGCTATAACAAGCAAATAGGAGGAACCCTGCACTATACAGGACTATATTAATGCCAATACTGTGAACTGGAGATTGTACTATGGTTTGTACTATACTACTACTGAAGAAACTGGGTAAAGAATACTTAGGCTATCATTTCTTATAATCGGGTATGAACCCATAATTATTTCACTGTAAAATTTTAAGAAATATCTTTAGAAACAAATTAGTAAAGCTTTTATTTCTAAATTCTTACCTATATATGTATCCTATCATAATAACAGGCTTAACTGTTTGTATAATACTTAGGAAAGCCAAAATAAAAATTCTAATTTTAAGAAAATATATACTATATGAATGCTGTTTCGAACAACCTCCAAGTTGAGAGTAATTATTAACAGTGTGAAAAGTTTCAACATAAAATGGATTTCTTAGGACAGATAGGTTATGAAATTATTTTCAATCTTTGTTCTCTAGGATTTATGATGAGTACTCAAATATAGGAGTACCCCAGTGAGAAAGTGCAACACTGAACATGTGTCATATGGGGCCTAATAACTTGGATGTTATTGCAAGAGAAGTGTGCACACTCTTATAAGACACAATAAGTGTTTTATTGCTACTTTAAAAATTTTTATTACCTGAACCTAAACTGACATCAGTGTTTATATTGTAAAGACCTGGCATATCTTAGGCTGAGTGTTTTTATGGAGAGAAAGAAAACACAAATGAAAAAGCAAAGTATGTACGATGAAACATAAAAGACAACTCTCTTATCTAATTTCCTCAATTTTTTCTAGACTCAGTACTATTAGGCATTTAAAGAGCATCCAATATTTTGAATTCAATCTATTGGCAGTCATAAAATGTGAAAACAAATCACAATCCTGCCCAAACAGATGAATGCATTGTGTTTACAAGCTATTAATTGAGACAGAAACCACTTGATGATTATCTTGTATGAAATATAAAGATTTCTCTTAAAATCTATAGCTATCAACCTCCAAATACCTAGAAATTAATAGCCATGAGACACAGTAAAAATAACAAAGGACACTGCTGCAGCACAGTGGCAAGTGTAATATATTACTGATGCTAACTCTAAGTCATTGGATTTTTTTATTCTATCTTTTATATACAGTAAGACATTGGTGGAGACAGTGTACAGTAGTATAAAAGTGCATTGATTTGCTGTGATTTATAGTCAAGTAAGCAATGCATCTGCTGTTCTCAGCCACAGATGCTACCGCAAAGACTTTGATGAACTACTGATGAGTGTTTGAAATCGCGCCTCGGTCAAATTCATGTCACACCAGCTGCTTCATTAGCTGACAAGGGATTTCTGCAGGGAGAACTTCTATGTACAATTTACCTCTGGCTAACTTGACAATGATGTGTTTGTCTAGCAGTCAGTCACAGCTACAGAAACAGAGAAAATTTGACTAGAAATATCTTGGGAAACAAGTAGAATTTGAATCATTTCTAATATAACTTAGAAGGCTACTATGATGTAATAAATAATTTGATTCACAACAATCAGCTTTGCTCATCGGATGTTACTGCAAATTGGAAAAAATGAAGCCTCCTCTCCCTGCCTTTTGGGTGACTGTTAACCCTTTATTTTTATGTATGTATGTATGTATGTATGTATTTACTTACTTATTTAATGGAAAAAAGTAAAGCAAATTTTCACAATATAATAGAAGAATAACAATAATTAATACTTTGTGTTGTTATCTTTAAAGTAGTTACTCAGAGTATAAGATGTGGGCATAAAAAATAAGTGTTATGTAGTCCAGTATATTTTCATTATTCTTGGAACTTAATTTTTCGCTTGTGCTTTTTTTGGAATAATATTAGACAAAAATGTTTCAGAGAGTACTAAGTGCCCTCTTATTGTTCACACATATTTTTTTTAACATCTTCTTTAAGTTTCTAATTTTAAGTAATACATAAGTAAGATTATCTTACTTATTTTTTTAACTTTTTATTATTTTGGTACTAGGAAATTGTCTTAGTTACTTTTTTGTTGTTCCTGAGACAAAATACCTGATGTCCAAAATTAGGGAAGGAAAGGTTTACTTCTTACAGTTCTTGGGGGTTTCAGTCCATACTCAGTTGACTCCAAGGCAGCATGGTATGGCAGGGCAGTCATTCATGGCTGTTGCAACAGCAAGGCAAACCATGAAAGAGAGAGAGAGAGAGAGCAAGAGAGGGAAGACACGCGTTCCTCCTGCCCTTACACTGTATGTCAGCTCCTCCCCTGGGCAAGTGCAGCAGTCACATCACCAATTCCAGCACCAGACAACAAACCAATCACAAACACCAGACTCAGCCACGTCCATGTCATGATACATGAGACTTGTTGGGGTTACAGGACCATACCCATAAGAGGAATGCAACCAGGGCTTTTACACAGAGCTACATCCCAGTTCCCTTCCCATCTTCTTATTTTTAATTTTGAGAGGGTCTCACTAAGTCGCTAAGTTTTCCAGCCTGGGTTTGAACTTGAGATCCTCTTGCCTCAGTCTTCCAGAGTGTTGGAACTTACTTTTACACAGTATTAACTGTTCTTTCTCAATAACTAATACATTCAGCAGTATGTTCGTTTTAGTTATCTTACATATACATATATACAGATTTATATCTTTTCCTTTTCAGTGAGTCAACTTTTTGGTAATGTAACATCAGAGTGCATAATTACTGAAACATCTTACTGGGTAGGATACAGAACCATTCAGGCAAATGTGAATCAAATATGCAAATGTGAAATGAGTAATATTTTAATGATTGCCTTTCAATATTGATTCAAAATTCAATTCAAAATTATTTTAAAACTTGAAAATCAAGCTTTTAAAAATAAATTATATGATAGTCTTAAAAATTTTCCCAAGTTAGTTTTTATGTGTAATTCAAGATTTTCATTATTACACATTAAAAATTCATATTATTTATTTTAACTCCAATGTATAAACTTCACCACAATTGTTTAAGAAGATATGTATTTTTAATAGAAAAACATTAGCCAACTTTCAATGAAGTGATACTAAAGAAATATGAACAGAAGAAGGGTTGTGTGTCTTTTACTAGAAGGCATATCTCTGATATATTAACTTTGATTGAAGTCATAATGACAGTAAACTGTTGATAGAATAATCAAACGGAGAGATGCATTAGTGATAATATAAACATAAAATCATGACCAGAATTTACATACAAAACATAAAATTAGAATTCAAAACAAAATAATTTCTTAAAAACATGTACCCTACAGGCATTTTACAAAAAGAGTAAATCTTTACATGTCTGGAGATTTAAAAATAACTAAACAAAGTGTATTTCTTTTCTAAGAAATTTGAGAGGTACCATTCTAGGATATTCCATCGCTGGGGTAGAAAGGGACTTCAGGGAATGCAGGGGGGACATGAGGTGAGACAAAGACTGCACTGTGAAAATCGAAGTGGAGTCAGGAAACTACAAAACATTCAGGCAGGGAAGGGTGGATGCCAGCCTGAGGAGACAGCATGATACACTGTGAGCTGCCTTCGAAGAATTACAATAATGTCTCATAAAGAAGCTAACAGAGCAGCATGTGACCACGACATCCCTGACTGTTGTATGCTCTCAGAGATGTATTTTAGATCATGAAGTGAGTGCTCAGAAGGTTACTGGAGTAGAGAGTGGAGGAGATGAGCTGACGGGATGACGAATTATAAGAAATAGTTTTATAGGAGCTGTTTTTTCTTCTCTTTTTGTACTCAAATTTTCCCTTTTTGTCCATCACGTTAATGTAGTGGGTTTTATTTTTGAATTGTTTTAACATTTCTCTCTATATTTTAGCCATGCTTCTACAATTTTTGTGATTGCTCCACAGATTAAATTACATTTCCTTAACTTTTCAGAGTCTATTTAAAGTTAGTATTTTCCTCTTTCACAAGTAACATGAAGACTCTGCAGCACCATAATTCATTGGCTGGCAGTGCTTTCTTCTGAGTTTGATACACATGCACACGCACAAGACCGTGTGCTACATCATAAGTGTCTATTAAGTACCACAATTGTTTTCCTTAGGAAAAAAACTCTTCATTGAAAGAATATACAAGAATGGTAGATTTGAAAAATATATTAACCTATACATTCAAGTTCTCTTTGTCTTTACATTTCAAGGTGGGATAATGTATTTAAGGTGTGCAGAGTTCTTGATTCTGTCAATTCATGTCTTTTATTGTACTTGAGATTTTGACTTTAATTCCCTTCATTTATGCCAGAATTCCTTTTATTTTTTCTTCTTTTATTCTGGAATTCCAGTTCCTATTTCTTTGCCTTTCTTGTGCATAAAGCATGTGTAAAGTCACCCAGCCTCTCAAATGTTCTCTTTGAATCATTCTATCAATCATACTAACTAGTCAGTGGTCCAGGCATGACAACATGGAAATACACAAGTCAGGGGATAGAATGATGGGATGCACTCACATCTGTGATTAACTGAACCTGTCCCTTGGACATACAACCACACTTGGCTCATTTGGCATTCTCAGTGTTTTGGATAGTGGACACTTCTACAAAAAGTGTCTGTTCCCAGCATACTCTTTGGAACATGGAAATACTTTATAGAAAAAATTTTGAAATGGAACATTATTATTTTGCACTGCCTGCATGTATTGTTTTATTTGTTTGTTTGGAATGTTTTGTTGTTTTGTTTCTGGCCAAATCAGGTGATGCATCTACCTTCTTGTGAACTGTAAACCACCTACTATCTTCTCTTTCTTTTCTACAAAAGCATTCTCCTAAATAGTATCTACATCTTCAATGCCTTTTCATTTTATCCTCTGGAACAATAAAAAAAGGTTTTTCTCAATAGCTGATTTTCAAACAGGTTTTAAAACCTGAACTCACTGTCAGAAATTTTGCATTATTACCACCATAATTCTAATATAATTGGAGAAAAACTGGCTAACAGAAACTTAATTTAAATACAAACATCCTATTTTTCTGAATGTGTGTGCCTTACTCAAAGGCAAAATTATTTGATAACTCATGAATTGTGTAAATATATGTAGAAAGATACTGCTTAAAAATAATTAGTAAAACTTTTTGCTGAATGCTCAATTTATTATTCTCCATAATTGAAAATTACTAGTAAGCTGGGAAGTCACTTGAGTTAAAATATTATATTTTTGTCACTTTCAAATCATAAATCTTGATTTTTTTGTAGCAGCGAATTACTGTTTTCATTAATCTTAAACATATTTTATTTCACCTGCTCCTGCTCGCTTATCTGTAGTTATTAAGACTATTTAACCTAGCTTGCATTCTTTACCTCTATTTCATGTATTTGATATATTGATTATTTAACACGGCTTCTGAGTCTCTGTGGTCAATATATCTAGATCCTCACTTCACAGTTCTCTGGTTACATTGATTCCAATTAAGGATACTCCATTCCGATTGCTTTACATGTTTACTGTATGAACTCTACCTGTTCTTGCATTTAGATATTTTGAATTAGCATTAAAATTAAAGAAGACATCAAGAATATTGCAAGAAATTGCAAGAAATCCTCATGTATCTTCAAACCAGTTTTAACATTTTAAGTAACATTTATGTCGATCATTTACCCCTCTTATTCCATTGTTCTTTTCTTCTCTTCCTCCTCTGCACCATAGATAGATATAAAATCAGAGTAATAAACATATGATACAAATATGGTAGACACATATATATCTATAATATATCTATATCTATCTATATATTTGTTTCTAAATAATTTGAGAGTAGTTTTTAGATTTCAGGAATCTTTGTATTAAATTTTTTCTTATGTTTTCTCTGGGATGAAGTATATTGTCATATGTACATAGAACATAAATGTCAAAATCAGGAATTGAAATTAAACATAAATTGAAGGTTTTATTCCTTTATTATATCAACATGAACAGTGAATTAAAATACATTCTTTTGAAAGTTCATAAGCTAATAGAATTCACAGGAATATAAACTTAAAATCTGCAAGACAAGGAGACAATTCAATAACCAAACCTAACAAAAGGATACTGTAGAATAAAAGTTTAGACTTCTTTTAGAAAAGGTAAAATACAATGAACCAGTAAAAAGCTTAGTCCAGTTATGATTGTGTTAGATTTATACAATGCAGCAGGATCAATATTTCTCTCTTGGGGGAACTCTGTTTTGTTTTTGTTTGAGGCAGTGTTTCACGGTTTAGTTAAGACTGGTCTTGAACTTACAGTGAGCCTCCTGCTTCAGCCTTCTGAGTGCAAGACTTACAGACCTGTGCCACTATCTCTGGCTTGGGTCAACTCTTACACCAGCAGTTCAGAGATCACAGCGAAAAATATCGAGGTGTTTGTGTAAGACACATTTTGTGATTATTGTAATGACTAACCTACAAGAAATATTCAAGTGACATTAGTATTTGTAAAAAGAATCAAATTACAGCTTATAAAAGACTCCAAAATTACACGGTTACATAGTTTTCCTTTTTTTAAACATTATCTACTAATCAAACAATTTGTGGTTTACTAATCAAACGGATTTGTGGTTTTAGTAGATAAAAAATTTCTAAGGTTTGGGACTGGGAGATAAACACATGCAAATTGCTTAAAAATGCATTGAAGTGCAAGAATTATTGTTGCTGATTCAGTTTACTAGGTACCATCCAAAAATCAATGCAAGAGGGAAACAAATTGAACTTGTACTGAGATTTGAGGGATTCCAATACTGTTTCTCTTAAGCTGTAACTCCTTAGGTATCACATAAAATGAAGCATATAATCAGCTTTCAGTGTGCATTTGCCTTCATTAATCATAAACTGTAGGCAAATTCTGAGCTTGCAAATTTAGGTTCTTTACTGTGGCTTCATGATAATGATTATTGTCACTTATTCCCCTTTGGGTTTAACATTTTCAACTGCTATGCAGTACAGATGGTAGCAAGCCTGTGTAGAAATGTAATCAGCAAATATGAACATCCTGTATTCAAAACGCTGGATAAAGGAAGACACTGAATTACTCCCTAGACTAGATAATCAATCAAACAGTTATGATGCAAATATATACATGCAACAAAACAGTCGCAACTTCGTGTCATCACTAGAATCACAGTCTATGTGTATTGCCAAATTGAGTATCAATACCCAGTTAAGTGCTTAGCTTAGATAAAGATATATACAATAATTTTTATATACCAATTGAAGCTAATGATAGCAAACTAAATTCATATCATCCAAGAAAATACACCTAGTAATAAAACATTGAAAGATTGCACCACTTTAAATATTATCTTTCCATCTATAAAGCTGTGCTAATTTATACAACGTTTTAATCCTTTAAAAATGTCTCAACTGTAGTTGCAATTCTAGTTCCATGTAAGCAAGAAACCTAGTAATTCATATATAGCAAAATATTACTCATATGCATTTTAATTTCAAGTTTTTCTGCCTTTGGTGGAAGGAAAATACTACAAAACCTTAAACCAACTCTGAGATTGTTACTTGTAAAAACTGAAGAACATCTAGAAAAGTAATTATCAAACTTATTTTTCAAAAAGAATTTTTATTTCTATATTGACATATGACAACTGATTTACTTAAAATGTGATACTTTAATTCACATATGTATTATAAATATTAAGCAAATCTAGCAAAAAATACCCTTTACCTCATCAACATGATATTTTTGTGGTAAAAAGATAAAAATCTATTCTTTGAGCATTTTTGAAATTTACATTATTAAGAACTGTTCACCACACAGTAGAATCGATCACTGAGTTCTAATTTCCAACAGGAGCTGTACCAGTTGATCAGTGTATCCCCTTCCAATGACTATTCCAACAATGGTATTAACCAATCCATTGCAATCACGCTTATTTTTTCTTATATAAAAGACCACTGATTTGAGGGAGAGGAATTCAATGTCTTTCTATAACCAACAAGATTCGATATAGAGTTATATTTTTCAAATACTGGTGCTTCATGAGGTTAATCTAATAATTGCAGCAAGTTTGATGTATAACAAACAAACATTTCCTTAATCACTTGAAAATAATAGTATTTCCTTTATATAATACTTCTCAAAGTTGGATGGCCTGTGTCTGAATTAACTACCCATCTTGCTAAGATAAAGATCCTTATATCCATCCCAGTTCTATTAATTCAGAATACATGGGAATGGGAATGAGACACTATGGTATAAATAAGCTCCTGAGATGTCTTTTAGTAACACTAAATTTTAATAACAACTGTGTGAAGTCATTTAATTATTTAACTGGATTTTAGTCTCCTTTTATAAGTTCTACCAATTCTTGTTAATCAAGTCAGTTAGCTTCTGCAAAATCATAGTGAAAACTGAATTAGCAAAAATTGAACAATATTGCTCCAGGGAGAAATACAAGGTGAGGTTTCTTTTATTCTTGGGTCTCACTCTCGTCAACCAGAGTCTGTTGGTTTATAGGTTCAATCACCAACATCTTCGTGAAACAAGCCAGCCTTACAGCATTAAAAACCTGCTACTCCATGTAACTCTTTTACTGTATAAACTAAGCAGATATTTTAAAGATCTTTCCACAGCCTCCTGACCTGCAGAATCTGCCGTGCTTGCAAGTCTAACATTTTCACACAGCATTGCCTTTTGAGATGTGAGTCAGGCAGCACTGGTCGAGAAAGGTTTGACATTTTTCTGACCCAGGTTAAAGTAATTGTAAATTTCTTTGGCTTCAAGCCTCACAACTATGCTTTTTAAATCAGTCATTATATCATGAATCCACAGATTTAGCTCTGTTTCTGTCCTACTGTAGCTTCTTCCTGCACTCCAAGTTGATACTTTAGTACTCTCCTTAGTGGCTTCAGGAAAACAGATAAATTTGTTCCCTTTTCTGAATGTACCATACTGTTGATTCAGTAACATTGAACTTACGACCAACAGCACTGTAATTTGTGCCTGAATGAATATAAAATTTTTATACTGTATAGGATACTTCATAGGGCTCTTTCAACTAGAAACAGTAGCAGCACTTTCTCTTTATGCTTGAGATAATTTTAAATAGGAAACTCATCAACCAAAATTACAAATGTGCAAAAAACCCCCCAAAAAACCAAAAACCAAAAACCAAAAACCAAAAACAACAAACAAACAAACAAAAACATGGCACTAAGTAGACCCTGAAAGGATACTCGTTTGTGCAGTGGAGTTAAATAGGCAGTGAGCATTTTGTTCGATCTCAGATGGGGATGTATGCAATGAGCAAATTGATTTCACTCATTCCAACCCTTACTTAAATGTAATGACATAGGATGTCCTCTTATTGTGTTTGGCTTCATCGCTCAACTTGGTGCCTTACTTGTGTTAATACATACACCAATAGTGTGCTTACTCATTGCTTTATCACCTTGTATGAATCCTCTATTTTTGATGGATTTTCCTGTTAAGGAGGCATTTGGATTGCTGCCAGCTTTCTAAATCTATTTTGCTAAACCATGATTGGGTATAAATATATGACCATACTGCAAATCACTTTGAAAAGTAATTGTGCCTGTACGTATATTTAGGTATTGTCAACTTTGTTGCAGTTGGTCTTCAATATATATAGTACCTTTACCTCTGCACACTAAAGGGAAGAAAGAAGTGGTAGGTAATGAATTGTTTTATAATATGAATCAAGCTGCTAGCAAATCATTAAGGTGCAAAAGATCTTTGCAAGAATTTGTTTACTACTAGAAATTTTAAGCCTTCGTGTGTTCAGGGCAATGACACATAATGTATCAGAAGTTACTAGAATTTGCCTAATCCTCTGATTTTTGTAAACGTCTTACCAAGCAATTGATTTGGAATATTGAAATTCTCCACTAATGTTTCAAAAAGCATCTGTGGGATGGTTTAATGAATGGACATAAAGGTGTAGTTGGGCAGAAGGAATAACTTCTAATGTTCTGTAACATGGCAGGATAACTATAGTTAGCAACACTTAATCTACAGTTAACAACACTTTATAGCTGGCACATAAAGAAATGACAAATATTTGGATTGATTCATATATCAATTACCCTGGTCTGCTGATCATTATCTATTATACACGTGTATTGAAATATTAACATGGTACCCCATATCTACGTGTGATTATTACATTTCAATTGAAACTAAAAATAACATTCAACTGTTTTTAGAAAGAAAGGCATCAGAATTTCCAGAATGCAGCTATTGGTAATGTGTGGAGGAAAATGAAGTCATAAGTCCCAATGTGTTTGAAAATCTCTTTCTCTCTCTCTCTCTCTCTCTCTCTCAAAAAAGTAGAAAACATGTAGTAACATGCCATACAAGTGCTTATATTTTAATTTAATGGGAAACAAATTTATTTCTTTTTTTATTGGTACTTGTGAATGCTACACATTTTTCCCCTGTGGGTTGACATTGCCTTATGCATAATGGGAAAACAGGAAATGGAAGACATAATCAGGGTTTTACAAGATTTATCTTTTTTTTTTGTTTCTGTGTGACTATTTAATGTAAATGTGACAACAAACAATCCAAGTCAAAAGTGTTATAAAGGGATTTGAATGTTTTCTTCAAAAATAAAATCAAATTACAAATATTTGAGGAGTTGGGTATTTTAAATTGATTTGAATGTTTCACATGATGCTGGATTAATACTTAGTTTTTATATTTTTATATATCAGTTAAAATACATTTAATGTAAATTTAAATATTCTAAAATAAAAAGTTTCATTTAACAAATTTCAGGATTCAGTATTAATATGATTATAAGGAATCTTGACATTTGTTGCACATGGACTTTTATAGAAAAGAAATTATTTATGACATTAAATGGTGTTTGTAGTGCTGTAAAAATCACATATTGGATAGCACCATTCATTGCACAGGTATAAATAAATTATTCTAGGGTGAGAACATGTTTTTAATGTAATCCATCTTCAGTTCTTCTGTATGTTTACTATCCTAATGTACTCAACAATCACTACGAGAAACAATTGTACTAATTTACCCCTCCACTAGTGATGTGTGGCAGTGCTAGTTACTTCATAACCTCATTTATATTTGGTTGTATCTTTTCTGTGTTTATTTTTTATAATTTTTTCCATTATGATGAGCAGATATTGCTCTCATGATTTTCATTTTCATTTATCAGATGACTGACAATGTCAAGCATCTGTTCATTTGTTTTTGGTTCTTTGACTAGTCCTTTTTTTTTTTTTTTTTTGGTACCAGGAATTGAACTCAGGACCTTGTACTTGCCAGGCAGGTGTTGTGCCACTGAGCTGAATCCCCAGCCCTGAATAGTCTTTTTCATTAGAAATACCTATTTGATTTTTTAAATGATGAAGGTAAAAATTGTCTTTTAATAATTTTTTTTAATTTTTAGGAGCAAAAATTAAAAATAACCATAAAACAGAGTTTTAAAACAGTCTAGTAGGAAAGTAATAACAATACATTGCCTGTTGTATATTCATAATAGTTGTTCAGAGTACAATATACAGGCAGGAAATATTTTCCAAACATTATTAGCGCAAACCTCTCTTTTCAATGAAATAAGAGATGCTGGCTGTACAATTATCTTAACTGTATTGTATAAATAAATATTATATATATATATATATATTTTGGTTTTTTTTCTTTTCTTTTTCCCTTCCTGCCTTTAAGTCTTTAGTCTATTTTTTCCACTAGGTTCTCCACTTTTTAACTGATTTCCAAGACATATTTACATAATCTGTGTAAGAGTTTTCTTTTTAACATACACATTTTAAATATATTCACATTTCTGGCTCTACTTCTTAGTTTCTTAAAATTTCCCTTGGAAATAAACACTTTTTTTCAATAGTAATTAAAACTAAGTTATCAGATTTCCTTTGTTATTAGCATGTTGTGTCTTGATTAAGTATTGTCTGTCATTTTAATTTATCTTCCAAATTTTCATTGATTATGTGATTCATCAGAAATTACTTTTAGTGTGTCTGTGACTGAACATTTTTACACAAATATACAATTAAATGAATAAAATGAGTTGAACCAAGTGTCCCTTTCTCATTCTAATTTTGTAGTATTTTGCCCTAATTCAGGAGACCAGTTGTTATGGTTTGTGTCTGGATGTCCCCCTAAAGCCTCATGCAGTCATGGGCGCAGGCTTCTAGAATCTGTGGCTGATTCATGGTCCAATGTTGCGATTATGGGTGTGATTGCTACACTCACCCTAGGGTGAGTAGCCTGCATATGGTATAAGGGACAGAAAGAGTCTTCATTCACTCCTCCCTTTTGCTCTTGTTTTGCTTTTGCTGTTTTCTACTACCATGAACTGTTGCTCCTTTGCCATGTCCCACCCTGCCTTGGACCCAGCCTGAAACCTCCACAAACTGTGTGCTAAATAAACCTTTCCTTCCTTAATTTTGGTATCGATTATTTTGTCTCAGCAATGAGAGAAAAGTAACCAAGACACCAGTTTTGCATCTGCCTTTGCACTGCTATTCATTGCTCTATTTGGGTATGTTTGCCTCTGAATCACTATTTCTACTTTTTTCTCTGTTTCAATTTTATATTTATATGGACATTTATTTTGCCTAATTGTCTTTTCTCATGTGCTTCATGATCTGTTAATCCCATATTTGCAGTCTTATTTAGAGTTACTGAATTATTTCCATAATTTCCATTGCTGCTTTTGGCAATTTTTAGTTCTCTAAAAATCCTTTCTGATTCAGAGAATGTTTTGTTCTCAAAAGTTGATAGAATAAGAGGACATCCACGTCTGCTCTAAAAGTAGATGATTGGAATTTTTATGGGACTTGGCATATTTCAATTTGTTTAATTTCCTAGAACATAGCAGTTCACTGTTCTCAAGTGAAAGTCTGTGTTGTTACTGGGGATTCTGTTATTTAGTTAAGGTTTTAGAGAAATGTTTTTAAAAAAAGCAGTAAGAAGATGATTGTGATCATTTCTCTCAGTCTCCTTTCTTTTTCAGCATGAGTCTTTCAATTCTGTTGTCTTTAGTATTACTGAATATGAAAACGTAAGTCATACATGGGAGAAAAATTCAAGGTAGGAGGTGTTCTGTCCATGAAAACCCCTGGGACAGTGAATGGAACCACAGAGGATTGATGGTAGTGTGAACATTCCATTACTGGGAAATTATGAAAAAATAAGCAGCCAGCATAATAGAAAGTTGTTAAGATCAAAGTAAATGTAGTTAAAAGACCTGGTATGTGTGAAGAGTCTCCATGAGAAGTGTGTCTCTCATAAGAAAATAAACTTTAAATATCAGAGATAGATACTATGATCATATTTTGACAAGACTAGAGAGACATAGAACATTCACTTCTGCACAACCACACGATTGCATTTAATTTCTAGTAAGAATGCTGGTTTGAAATATCTGATTATCATAGGAACTGTAAAGTTCTCTAAGGAGGATAAAAATTTCTTTTTAACTGGTCTCCAGTTAAAATCAATTTTAGTTTTCTGAGTAAACTAAAATATCAGAGGACTGCTTAAATTCTATTGATATTATATTTTAGATAGGATTTTATGCAACTCCTTTTAATAAAATGAAAGTTAATTTTGAGATGAAACATTTCCGTTACCTTACAGAGAAAGAATTCGTCTTTTTGTTAAAGATAACATAATGGTTTTCAAATTTAGAAAGAATAAAACAGTACAGAAGCAATATTGAGAGAAGAGATGTGATTTTGTCTACCAGTAGATATGTTAAATTAATAAACATGTTATTTTTCTTTGTTTTTCATTATCATGTTTTCTTTATGAAATAGGTTTAAAATTTTGACTGTACTCTGATTCTGTATTTTTACTTTTTGTATTAAAATGATTCTGGACACTATACCTTGTGGAATATTTTCTAACTCAAAATAAACTGCAATGCAGATTTTAAGAAGGGTGATAATGTAAAAAATAACTCTGTTCCTCAAATTGATATTTCTATTACACTCCTATTTATGAAGTTAATATATTTAACTTTAACATCAAAATGAAGTGTAAATTAAAAAGAGATTAAATATGAATCACTTAAACACCTTTATCTTAACGGAACTGGAGCATAGATACTGAATATATTGTCTGCAGCAATGTGGCATTGGCTGATTCTTCTTTTAGTCATCACTAGAAAGAATGGTTTGAAAGTAAAAAAAATTGTTTCAGATGAGTCATTATATTCCTTGAGCTTCTATTGCAACTTGAAGTTTTACAAAATTTGTTAACTTTTACAATTTGAAAGTTTCTTAAACTATATATGTCTGCATTTCCTAGGTTCTGAAAAGAGAAGGAAAATCACCAGAAAGGTTGTTATAAGCATATTTCTAGCCTAAAGGGAAGTAGCAATCATGAGCAATCTAATAGTAAAACTCACATTTGAGAGGTTAGTTTTCTAGGAATATTTTGCAGACCTAAGATGTTTGGAGAGTTTCAAAAAGTGGCCAGAATTTTGGGCACTTGCAGAACTTAAAGCACACTTGGAGTCACTCAAAACTATCAAAATCTGATAGTTTCCCCTGCTCTTATATAAAAAGACATACAGACTTCTCAAAAATTCCCCACACTGTGTTGCACAGAACATTTATTTATATTTATAGAAAGCCCTAACACCCTCTCTCTCTCTCTTTCTCTCTCTCTCTCTCTCTCTCTCTCTCTCTCTCTCTCTCTCTCTCTCACACACACACAGACACTGAAGTGATATAATTTTGCAGCTTACTAGGTTTAGAATTTTTTCTTGACTGTAATTTTTATTCAGAATCTAAAGGGTAAGATGTTACTGTGGCTAAAATGGATGGCATTTCTGAATCCTGAATCATCAAAGAAAGCAACATTTCTTTCCTTGAAAAATATGTGCAGATATATATGATCTAGGAAAACATTACTACTGCTTGGGTTTAATGTTAATAAATTTATGATATTAATACTTGACATATCATATACCTCTTGGGCTCTGTCTTAGTTACTTTTTACTCGTTGCCGAGATAAAATACCTGACGCCCAAAATTAGGGAAGGACAGGTTTATTCTTACAGTTTCTCAGGAGTTTCAGTCCATAAGTTGGCTCCAAGATAGCGTGGCATGGTAGGCCTGTTGTTCATGGCGGCTGCAAGCTGCAAGCCACTGGTGAGAGAGAGAGAGAGAGAGGCGGAAGAGGAAGTGAACAAGAGGAAGACCCGCCTTCCCTTACACTGTATGTCAGCTCCACCCCTGGGTGGGCACAGCACTCACATTGCCAGACAACAAACCAATAACAAACCAATAACTGAGCCCCATCAAAAGTATATGAGGACTTGGGGGTACATAGCATATTACCTGATACAGGCTCTCTTCTAAATTTTGCTTGTACTGCATTAACTCACTGACTTCTCACAACATTGTTAGAAAAGTAATGTTATTGCCCTCAGTTTACAGAAGAGGCAACTGAAAAACAATTAAGGTATTTTGATTAAAACCATAGAGTTGTTATATTACAGATTTGACAATCAATACATGTTGCCTTGGAAAACATGTTTGCCACTATTTTCTACTCCATTTCATCTTTTGGTGTATTTTACTAGACAGCACAGAGCTAAAATATCACGTAAACATTGGTATTCAGAATATTTATGCACATTTTCAAAATTTGTTACTGTAATACTCAAGGAAACAAGTTTAATACTCAAAATAATATTTCCATTATAAATCCAGGAAAGAAGTGAGTGTCTTAACACACCAGAACTGAGATAGTATGTTTGCTGCTTGATTACTACTTATGAAAGTAAATATTCTTTTCCAAACCATGCATAATCATTGAAACAATGGGCATATTAATAGATTCCATATCATTATTTGTAAAGAACTTCCTAAAGGGAAAGAGTGATAAGGAAATGTTGGGTGAAAGAAATATAATTACATTTAGATAGGAAGAATGTTGTTAAATTCCAAAATAGGCAAATATATATATATAAATGGAAAGTAAATAAATATTGATGGAGCCAAGACATTGGTGTGAAAGAGGATAAATTAGGTAATGAAGAACAACAGGGAATGGTTACTGACAATAGAAAGCTTTCTTTTTGGATGACTGAAATTCTAAAATTCTAAAATTGATTGTGGTGGTGGTTTCACATTCTTCAAACAAACTAAAAACCATGACATTATACATTTTAATTGGGTGAATTGTATAAGATGTGAGTTATATCCATTAAAACTTTTAAAAGACTTTTCTCAAAATGTCACCTAACATGGAAATTGTGCTAGGTAAATTGATAGGCAGAACCACTGACTCTTTTGATTCAAAACTCTAAATGACAGCACATATGTGAATTCTATCATACTAAGCAGATGGTGACATATTTTGGAGCATGTTTAATTTTTCTTATACATGTTTTCTTATACTCTTTGTTTTCTTTAATAGTTTTGAGAACTGAAAATCATTTTAAATGACTTAAAATTTATCTTTTATCTTGATGAATTAGATCTTTTATCTTGATGAATTAGATCACCATGACATGATTTTGTATAGAAGTAACAATTCTAAGGCTATAAATTTCCATATAAACTAGTGAAAACTCAGTCATCTTTTATTAATATTCATAGTAAGAATGGCAATAGTAAAGATTTAGTATTTTCTCATTCTAACTATGGAACAGGAGATGAGTAATGACATTTCCTAGACTAGTTGATATTGTCATGATAATTTTACTATCTGTTAAACTAAATTAATAATTAGTGTTTTATCCTACTCCTGAATGGTGACTGATTTGAATCCTTGTGTGGTATAATTGTTTTCATTTAGATAATCATAAACTATTGAAAGCAATTTAAAAGAAAGAATAACGAATATAACCTTGCTTTCCTCTTGTGCAGAGCAAGTTGGCTGTCTTTAGGTGGTATTGAAATTCTCCAGATGTTTTTAATGAGAGCTATTAATTCTCTATCCTCACCTGACATTAATTGTTCAATACAGAGCAGCAAGGGTCTGCCCTCTGAGAATGAAGATTCAAAGTCTGCTATTACAGTAATAGATTTTTTTTATTACTTAAAAAATCTTAAGCTATTGTGATAATTGTTTCTTTGAAAACAATTGAGTGTGTTTGAAAGGAAATTAACAGCTGAATGGTTTACCTTTAGATAACAAGAAAATTTAATCACTTCCATAACTCATAAAATATGATGTACATGAAATTGTTCCTTACCAGTAAGCAAACATGTACTAACACATGGCTTTTTGTGATTTCTCTGTCGGAAAAAAAAAAAAAAAAAAAAAAAACGACTGAAGAGTTTTGAAGGCTTCTGAGTTATGCCTATTTGCATTGTAAAAGCAATATCTTTAATGATATCAACATTTTCAGGCAAAACCTTTCAAATTTCTAGACTTCTTTCCCATTAAACATAAATTAATTTCTCCTCAATGTATTTGCTACCTACTCTTTTCCCTTGCATGAGATATCTCTTGAGATATAGTTATCCTAAGAAATTATTTTAAGATTACATTTTTGGTCAGGAATAAATTAATATTCATCAAAAATTATCAGCATGTATGTAATGTGCAATGCTATTAAATATAAAATAACAGTATTATGACACTGTTGTTTTTAATTTTTAAAAATGTTACTGGTACAGTAGCTGTTCAAAGGTATCCAGGACAGGGTGATGTTTCTACACCTGTATAGTCAATAGTATAATTAGTAAATCTGTTGCTTTAAACACTTGTCATTTATTATAATGAAAATATTAAAAATTTTCAGCTTTTTTTAGATTCCACCAGTGAGTAAGATCCTATGGTACTGGTCATTCATTTCTTGGCTTATATCACTTAGCTTAATGTTTCCCAGACTCACTCATGTTGCCACAGATGACAAGGGTTGACTGTTATTTCATTCAGAATTTGTGTGAGTCATTGATGAGCATTTGCACTGAATTCATATCTTGGCTATTGTGTTTTTCACATGCCAATTCCACCTCCTTCGGATCTGTATCTAGTAGTGAGAGTGCTAATCACACAGTATTCCTGTTTCTAGTTTTTTGAGGGACTTCTGCATTGTCTTTCATGCTGGCTTTACTAAGTGACATCCATATGCACAATAGTCACTCTCTTTTCTCCACTTCTTCATCAGAATTTTTTTTTCTTTTTCAAAATAATCATGATGAGTAGATTAAGGTAATATTTCATTGTGGTTTTGATTTGCACTTACCTGATGGCTAATGATGCTGATTAGTTTTAAATACAGCTCTTGGTCATTTATATGTTCTTTATTTTTAAAATTTTTTTAAAATTTTATTTCAAAGATAGTGAAATGCAACAAAAGAGAACAGAACAATCAAAACAAAGCAGTAGAACTGGCATAGAACTTCAGAGAGAGATACTATGAAAACAATAGCTACTATATTGTATCTTGTTACTTTCAGAATAGTTGATCATTCCATCAGGCATAGCAAAAACAAAACAAAAACAAAACACAATAAAACCAATAAAAACAGGATGTGAAATGAAGAAAAAAAAAAGGAAATGAAAATTAAACAAAATTAAGCAAAGCAATGACAATAATATTGGGGCTCGAAGACAAGACAGAGGACAAGCCCACCTATTTGCCACACTAGAAAATATGGCATTTATATGTTCTTTTTGCTTCACTTTAAAAAAAATTTTTTTTATTTTAAAGATAGTAAAATCCAACGGAACATAACAGAACAAAGTCAATCAAAACAAAGCAGTAGAACTGGTACAGAACTTCGAAGAAAGATAATGTGAATACAACAGCTACTATAGTATATCTTGCTGTCCAGTGGCAGTATCGTAGCCAATGAGGTTTATCCAAGGCACGATTATTACTAATTGAAAACTGTTTCACTTTTTTGTACAGAAAATCTAGCAAAGCCGGGCGTGGTGGCGCACGCCTTTAATCCCAGCACTCGGGAGGCTGAGGTAGGAGGAGTGTTGTGAGTTCGTGGCCAGCTTGGGCTACAATGGGAGTGCAAGGCCGGTCTGAGCTACATAGTGCGACCCTGCCTCAAAAAACTAGGACTGGGAGTTTGGCTCAGTGGCTTAAACGCCTGCTCTGGCAGGTGTGAGGTTGTGAGTTCAATCCCCGGTGCTGCAAAAAAAAAAAAAAAAAAAAAAAAAAAAAAAAAAATCTAGCAGTGTTATATTTTATGCCCATGAAGTGAATGGAAGGGGTGAATTTGAACTCATCTTGGTAGGACCAACTATGCCTTTTGCTTTACAGAACTCTTCTTGCTTTTCACAATTGTATGCTAATTAGGAAATTCATTATTTAACATCTGTTTACTGTGGTATCATATTTGCACATTTATAAGTACATATTCATTGTTTAGGATGTGCTAAGTTCTGTTGTAGAGAACAGAAAGTATATCAGAGAACTGTGAAATTCAAAGTCAGGGGGTTCAAGGGAAGCGAGGAGAATGGGAAAGAAAACAAATTAAGATATATTATGTACAGGTAAATATTCTCCATGATAAATGTGACCATTATCTATGGTAAATGTATACTAATATAAAAAAGAAAGACAGAACAGCTGCAAACCAGGTATGGTGGCACAGGTCTGTAACCCCAGAACTCTGGGATTATCTGAGCCTAACCTGGGCAATTTATCCTTTCCCTTGAAAAAAACAACAAACAAATATACTGAGCTTGAATGAGGTCAAAGACAATTTTTGATCAGGAACAAACCTTTGGAGTGCCAACATTGTGCTAAGATCTGAATCAAACAGGAAAATTTGAGAAAAATGCTTCAGCCCAAGAAAACTCAAAATGAAAACCCTTGAGTCTTGCTCACGTGTGATAGCGGGAAGGTCGGGGTGGAAGGAGCACAGCGACTGGAGTGGACAGAGAAGCAGGAGACTCAGAAGAGAGAAGTGGCAGAGGCCCTGGAGGGAACTCGGTGCTGGCTGGAATTTCTTGGCGAAAAGTCTTTGAATAGTGCAGTTTTCAATTTTAAGACATCACTGTGGTTGATGTGTTGATACTAGACTGGAGAAGGCTACATCAAGAACATAAAAGCTTAATTTTCCAAATGCCAGGTGAGACTGTGACTTGCCAAGGAACCTGGCAGCAGCGTGAATCAAGAACGGTTTCTAGACTTTTGACTTGAGTAACTTAATAAAGTATAGCGATATTTATTAATTTGGAAATACTTAGAGAGTAAAGTGATCCTACATATTCTTTTTGAATTCGTATCTCCCCAACAATAAAATGTTACAGGCATAGATTACAAATTTAAAACATATTTAAAATCGTAATTTTGAGATCAAATATCAGATGTGTTTTCTAAAGGCATTCTCTCTGTATTGCTGTCTCTGTCTCTGGCTGTCTGTCTGCCTGTCTGTCTCTCCCATTTTGTATGTTAGAGCAGCTCAGAGTCAGGAACTATGGAGAATTTCCCTAATTATTGGTGTAAGGAGTAATAGTGAAACCTTCTTATAGACTTCAAAAGTATTTTCAATAAGGTGTTTTGAAGTTCTCAATAAAAATTTTACACCCTAGCAATATTCTTGAAAATCCAAAATAATTATTTAATATATAGTTGTTAAATATTTTTGAATTAAGACATCTTTTTCAAGAAAGTTTTGTAAAGAATTTCCATTTATTATATTTGGCTGCTAGCCAAATAAGAACTCACAGGTCTAAGACTCTTTAAAGTTCCTAAACAGAAACATGGCAAAGGAAAAGAAAGAAGATACTCAGAGACCATCGTTTCCTGTAACACAGGTAGGACCTTCCAGTATTCAGTGGTGATTTTGTGATTAAAGCCTAATGAATACTTAACCTATGTAGTCCTTCCTTGGAGAAAATATATTTTGTTCAGAAAAATAATGTAGTTTATAAATATTAATAAAAGGCTGAGAGGCATAGTATTTTGTTTATTTGCATAATATTATATGCATTATGACTTTTGGTTGTGTGTTTTTAATGTAATAATATAATATACATACATATGTATATACATACATCTAGCATATATATTTATATATACAAATGGACATATTTTTAACTAAAACATCTTTGGAAAAGTCATGTTTGACTAGGGTATACAATCTGCAGCTAATATAAAAATAGAAATAGTGGTTATTATATACAACAAATAGATTTTCATTGGGAGGCAGAAATCGTTGTTCCTAAAGGACTCAGCAAGTTTTTTTTCCAACTAATTAAACATATACTATGCTTGTAGTCACTCTTAAAAATTTGTCATCTCATTAAATGAATGCAGAACTGTTCTCTTACTGTAGTCATTTCTAATTATTCTATTTTTTTCTGTGACTATTTTATCAGTGCCAACTAAGAAAAAGTGGTGTTAGGTTAGAAAATGTAAGTGTTAAAGATTTAATTACTTCTTAAGACATCCTACTTCAAAGTTTGTTTTGTGCACTTTGGAATGACTTACAAGCAAAATAACAGTTTTGCATGTGTGTTATTTCTCTGCCCTGGATCTATTTCATTCCCTATCAATAAGCTTAATTCTAATCTTCCATGAAAAATTTAAATTTTGAAAAAGCAATCAAGCAAACTCCAAGTTTTGTAACCCATTCTCTCTAAAACTCAGTAAATATATGTCGGTTTTTGCCTGTATTTTCTGTTTAAATGTGCCTGCCAATGTCACCCATGACCTTGTGTTGTTTAATTCTAATGAACTTCATTTTATTAAAATAGCAGCAGCATTTGCCATAGTATGTCACTTACAGATCTTTAAAGCACACGAATCCCTTGGTTTCAAAGATATCCTACTCTTCTGACTCTTCCTAATATCTCATAAATTTGTTCTTCCCTCAGTTTCTTTTGAGGATTGCTGCTATTCCCAAGTGCACCTAAGGTCTTTGTCCCTGCTTCTTTTTTAATTTGTTTTCTTGTCTCTTTCCTAGCTGTATAAACTCTCCTAGTTGCCTCTTCTACTGTCATGGTTTTAAATTACTTACATAAGATGACAGCAACCAAATGTGTATCCCTAGCCTATATTTCTCTGACCTCAATATAACTGCCTAATCAACATCATAATTTTGTATACTGTATATTAGAAATAATGATCCTGACACAACCAAAGCTGAACTTCAGATCTACAAACCCCCGCACATACTCTGACATTTTGTCCTGGTCCAATCGTAGCTAATGACGTCTCTATTCTTTCCTTTGCTGAAGTCAAAGGTCACTATTGTATGAGGCTTGTCTTCTTCTCTAACAACAGATGCTTTAAGATGGAAGAATTCATACTGTTGACTAACACGAACAATCATCCTTACTTTATTATCTTTCAATAATTATAACTTACAGTACAGAAACTACTCTCAGAAAGTATTTTTTATGAGAATAACAAAGGATACAGAAATTTTAGCTATTTTTCAAAGTGATGGAAGCCTCAGTTTCCAAAATATTCAGTTCTTTGTCAGTAACTGGTCTGTAACTTATCTATGATTGAGCATTTAAATGTAAATTAACTTTTGATAATAATAGATTGCAGCTTTGATATTTTGATAGAAGACACTTTAAGATTAATGCTATCAATCAAATTAAGAGGTTTTTAGAGGATTTACACAAAGACTATAGATTATTGCCCTCTTCATTGGTAATTGCTACTACTTTATAAAAAATATGAAAAAATCTATAGACAATCTATTTTTCCAAGCTTACAATTTTTATATTTATTTATTTATTTATTTATTTATTTATTTATTTTGTGTGTGGCACCAGGGAATGAACTCACAACCTTAGGCACTTAAGCCACTGAGCCAAACTCCCGGCCCTAGTGTTCTTGAGACAGGGTCTCAGTATGTAGCTCAGGAAGACCTTGTGCTTGCCTTGTAGCCCAAGCCAGCCTCGAACTCACAATGCTCCTCCTACCTCAGCCTCCCGAATTCTGGGATTAAAGATGTGTGCCACCACGCCCAGCTTATTTTCCCTTGAATCTTAAGTGATATTTTAAAACAAGTTATATTTCTTCCTTGTATGAGTGGTATTAAAAACACTAAAAAATGTTATCATTAGTGTTTAATGTCTTCTCATTAAAAAGCTCAGAAAAAGAGATTTGAATAGCCCATATTTTTAAACATTAGTGAATTGTTTTGGCTTCTTATAAGTATTATTTTGGTTTCATAAGACTCAAAAGTCATATGCAATTTTACCATAATAGTGAAAACTTGAATCAATAGTGTTTATTTGAGAATATTTGATGTTCAATGGGAAATAAGTTGATTCAAACAAACTTCTAGCAAAATGATATCTTGAAATGCAATCAAGTATCCTGGTTCACAGTTTTCTAAACCAGCTCAAGGAACAGTCAGGGTATTTGTTCTTGCGCACAAGTTCACGGATACGGTGATAATGTCATCTAAAATATAAGAAATTTGAATATGATAGTGATATGAAGGGTTAGTTACTTTTAACATCGCTGTTGATAAATGTTATTAAGTTTCCATTCACTAACTTTGAAATATCACACTATCTCCATTTACCTATAAAACCGATCATCCATTAATGCATTTAACTTTGTGATTCATTTTACATTTGCAGCTATCAATATGCTTTAGTCCAAAATACATCATAACACATATGATTAAAACTAGAGATTAATGTTGTATATTCATTCCCGATAAGATAGATTTTATGTACAATGAAACATACCAATTTGGGATATACAATTTAATCAATTTTGAACCATATCCACAACTAAAATAAAACATCATTATCACTTCAAAACACCCTGTAATATTCTTTTCCTGTCAATCACTGACCTATGCATTTCAGTGGTTTTTTCTCCCAAAGATTAGTTTTATTTTTTCCAGAACTTCCTTTATAAAAAGAAATTGCAAAATGTGCAGTTTTTATAATTTTTTTAATTCAAAATCATGATTTTTAAAAATTACTTTGGTTTTATATATCAGTATCAGTAATTTTTGAGTTATATGATAGTTTATATGTGTCTAAATAAGATTATACAAAGGAAGCTACAAGTAAATAAAAACTGTGGTCAAATTATTCACCATAAATATTAGTAGCCACTAATAAAAGACATATGTCTCCAGAAAATATACAAATGCTATGATATTTGGAGAATGTGTTATAAGAATTTCATTAACTAATAGAATAGCAAAGTTAAACTCTGTAAACATATAACAGAAGCTGAACAAATATTTAGCACATCGATGTAACCTAAATGGCAAAATATTTTTTTTCCAGGGCACATGATTCATTTACCTATCTGGAAAAAGAAGCAAGACCTTTCAATGTATAGATAGATAGATAGATAGAATTATTTTCAGCAAATCACACAGATAGATGGACAGACAGACAGAGATAATAATATTTGGGCACATATTCACTCTTTTGTCAAAAAGAAGAAAAAACTAACTAACGAATGAAAAAGGGTCTCTTCATAAAAGATGGTATCTAGAAGCCAAAGTGCTTATTAAAATTATATTTTCAATAATCATTTTGAGCAAAACATTAATTTAAATAATGAAATAACACTGTCCTCACATTTCTTAAAATTGTAAAGTTGTAAACAACATTAGCAATTTCAAGTGATTTTGGAGATACCTACATTTCTGATGGGAGATAAATCTTACTAGCAGCCTGAATATCTCTTTGTCAAAGCCTAATGAAATAACATCTTTCTCCCTTATGATTTAGGATCCCTACATCTATGTATATATTTGGAACTACATGCGTTGAGGAGCAACCATGACAACATGTGTTCACTTCAGTTTTACTCACAGTTGCCAAAACCCGGAAAAATAAATGTACAGAAAAATACAATGTCAAAAATCATGGCAACTAAAAAAAAAAAAAACCCTTTAGTGATCTTTTGAAGAACATGGGTAATCTTTGTAGGTGATGTATCGCAGCAGATAATCCAGATGCATATAAGCGTGTACAATGTGGTTCCATGAATACACTGAAAATCAAACTTTAAAACAAGAAAAACACATGCACATACATGTCAAAATAGATGCCATGTGTTCACTGGAAAGGGACAGAAGGGAGGCTTCTGGGATGTTGGAAGTGTTCGGTATCTGCTCTGGGTAGTTTTAGAGCTGCATATAATTTTTAAAAAATTAAGTCAGTTAATAAAAGATTTATATATATATATATATATCAGTATTTATGCTAATAATTGGTAAAATATGAGGAAATGTACTCTAGTGTTCCTAGACTCCCCACAACCCAGACATATCTTTCAGCATGAAACATTCCAACACTCAGTGATCATCAAACAATGGCAGGGTATTAACTTACTTACGTTCAGAGCCAAATACACTCTGAACTGACCTGTGAAAAGGCCACATGAATGACAAAGGAAGTTGTGTGACAAAGTCTGGTATACAGAGGGACATTTAGGGCTAGACAGAAAGCACTAAGTGTACAGGAGCAACAGAGGGAAGAAAGGAGGGAAGGAAGAAGGGAGGGAGGGAGCGAGCCAAGGAAGGAAGGAGACAAAGAAGGAACAAGGAAAGAATGAAATGAGGGAAGGAAGAAACAAGGAAAGAACAAATGGGTGATTTCTGGATTCCAATGTAAGTGAAGGTTACCTGTAGAGGAGGAATGGCCATGTTTAGTGAGCCAAGATCTTAGATTCTTTCTTCTTGTACTTTTCAGAACATCATGGAATTGGCAGCAGGTGTATGTGAGGAAGTGGAGAAACTCATCCAACGTGATTTTATTCTCATGAATGAGATTGGAAATGATATGTAACTGCAGTGTCTCTGTGGAACCAAGTATTGCAAGCTTGGAATACTAAATGGTTCATTCATTTCACTGATTACCATATGTAGCTAACAAATCCTACCCTACGAATGAATGTGACTCAAATCATATTTGAAAATAGAGTAGCAATTCTTTACTCCAGAGACCTAGTGTTTTGTATGCCACAGTGCTCATTTTCCTCCCCTACGTTTTCCTACATGATGAGGTTTTTTTTTTTTCCAGTTGGTTGTAAGTCTCATTTATATCCAATAACCTTCAATACCAAATCTGTTACCCACAGGGGGAACTCATTTGAAAGACGGTATCATGGGGAAGAGATAATGATACCTTATATATTTGCAAGGTAGTTTTTGGTTACAATTGGGAGCATTTGATTATACTTTTTCTCAGTCTTAGCCTTTCTACTTTGAAGAATTGTCCACTGGGTATGTGAGAGACGGAATTTAGTAAATTGGGGAGGATTCAAAGCTATTTCCTCATAAACACACTCAGAACTCAAAGTAAAACTATAATGTGTTACAATAAGGGAAAAAAACTATTTGGAAAATGAAATGAGTGTAGAACGTATATATGGAATTAGTAAGAACTTATAGTCTATGGTTCTTGACAACTGCTTATCAATATTTGTTTAATATTCTGTGTATATATAGATATAACCTCTATAATATGCAAGATAAACCGGTTTTGAAAATCAAACATATTGCAATCTGTCATGGTTTATATCTAAAATATCCCAACTGCTTCATGTTCCATGATGGGGGTCCATCAGCACGGTGCATCATGCTGGGCATGACTTAAAAGGGTGCGATGTCAGCCTCGGTCCTCCATTCTCTCTCCACTTCCTGGCCACCGTGATGTGAGCAGATTTCCTCCACCTGGCCCTTCGTCTGTGTCATTCAGCCTTGCAGTTGGCCAAACATGGACTGAATTGCTGCAGTGGGAGCCAAATACCTCTTCTTTTATTTGCAGGTATTTGTCTTAGCAATGGAAAACTAATTAATGCACAGTTTGTGAGGGGTCAGTTTAAATTGCAGAATAACTCCCACCACTAAACATTAGATATTATCTTTAAAGTGTGATAGCATTTTGTG
>RJWM01013266.1:0-53952 GCA_004363535.1 Dasyprocta punctata | reverse complement strand
CTGCTTCTTCATATAATTATTGAGGAGGCATGTTTAATTAGTGTAATACACATTAGTAACAATTAAACATATTCAAGGCCAAGAAATCAACACTTTTAGAATTTAAAGTCAGCATTTTAATTTTATATTACTCGCAGCCCAGCAGACATGTTATTTTATTGCAGTGTGGTTTTCTGATACTGTTACACTGGAGATCACTCTTGCTATTGCTGTAATACATTAATTTATAGGTAGGAAATTGAGATTTTGTATTTTCTAGAGATATCTGTATAAGACTCTCATAAATGTGAAAGTTCAGTCCCCCACGGAATGAAGATGCACGTACAATTTCAAGTGACTCTGCTTTGCTAGCTGGACTCTGTCTGAGCCAAGCGAAAAACAGAATGAAGAGACCTAAAAAGTTGCTCCATTTCCTAATCCGACATCTTGTTTCTCAATTGAAAGGGGTTAAGAGCCCATTAAATTTTCTTCTTGGTTCATAAGCTTCTTTTTAGTACCTTTCCCAGGGTGTGAGGAAAATTTCCTGAAGGTTAGCCGTTAAAGATTACTGTACTGCTGGAAGTCCTTGACTTACATCTTGAAATGTGGGGTCATTTTAATTATCTATGAATGTAAGACAGGGGTTCGACTTCAACTGACTTTAGGTGTCTGTTACAATGTGTGACATCTTACAGTTCTGAAATACTGACTTTCATTGCAGGCTGACAAATTTCTGTGTATTCTCCATGTTGAGCTGTTCTTTTCCATTCTTTGTAGCTGATTACTACTAATGCATCATTCTCAAGTTCTATGGATGAAGAAATAAGCTGTAAATCTAAAAATAACAAAGCACTTGGATATTTATAATTTTCACAATGAAAGTACCCTCTATTTGATTAAAGCTATCAAAATCACCATCAGTACTTGCTGTAAGAATCAGAGGATAAAAAAAGTGATAGAAGTATGGAGGTGTTTTCTAATCATTTATGTTTATGAAGTTTTTCATGTTGAATAATGATGCCATTTATTTTCTCAAACTCTTTTTTAGGATAGCTTTCCGATAGAAAAGAGATAATTCTACATGTAATATATTTAAAATATATAATTATTATAGAATTGCTCTATGTTAATTGTGATTAATATTTTTTCTATAGAAGTTGACAATAAAAATCAATTCAAGGTAGGCTATGTAGGGCATAATAAACAAAAGAAGGCTGATAGATTTGTTTATATATGGGAGTAGAAATTTGTCATTTTGACTAATTTTCTAAAGTCCAATGTCTTTCTTTTAGTGATAGCATTTAGAAACATGGAAGTTCACAATACTGAATGTAATTTTTCTTCTCAAGAAAAGGTTCACATAAAAACAAATACATAAGAATAAAATTTTAAGTTAAAAGTAGAATACCAAATAAGGCAGAAGTTATGATACTCTTTACCTCTTTAAACTATTCTTTTTCCTATAGGCTGGGCTAACTTGGGAATCAAACATAATACTTGTGAATATTTTAGTATATATAGTGTGTCTCAATAGAATTTACAAAGTGGAAAAATGAGCATAGAAGGAAAAAGAAGGGGCCCAGTGTTCAATGGGATGACGAATTAAGCTGTTGCCCTTTAAACCGTCATCCTAGCCCTAATAACTTTGTGCACGTCAGTAACGTATTAGAAGCCTGGTTTTGTGTTAGTATCTGCAGTAAATTAGAGTGTGCCAAATAGATGCTATTCTTCTGGAGAACAAAATAAAAGCTAATTCAATGATAAAACTTCAAAACAGTATATACTGCGGAGACCAAAATGGGTGATAAAATAGAAAATAGTATGGATTTTGGCATCCATTTCTGAATTCAGGATATGTTTCCATGAGGGCAGCACCTAGCTGAGGCGAGAAGGGAGGAAAACAGCCAGCCCTGTGACTAGGAAGGCAAAGATCAGCCTACACCAGGAAGCAGACCTAGACTTTTCGTAGGGCTAGTGTAGGATGGAGTGAACGGGCAGGGAGAGGTTTGTGTGAAGCGCCTCTTTTTTCTTTTTCTTTCTCCCTTTCTCTTCTTTCCTCCACCTCCTCCTCCTCCTCTTTCTCCCCTTCTTCCTTCTTCTTTTAAATAAATCTTATCCAGCCCTCTACCTCCAACTGCAGAAATGAATCTGTCTCAAAGATGTCACTGACAAACGACGGCTTTATATGTGCTCAAGGCGTGTTCTATCCACTTCCTTTCACCTGCCTGCCCCCTGTGCCACCGCACCGTAGCCTTCGGTCCCAAGGGGCTGCGAGATCACTCCGGTGGCCACCCTGGCTACTGGGGAGGGGACACTTCTGCCCTGACTTACTGGCTTCATGTGTGAATCTACTCTTTTTTTATTGTTCCTTTCAATATAATTGAAACAAGACTAATGAATTTTAATATGGCTTTACTTAAACTCAAATATGATGGAAGAGACTTTAAATTGCGACATAAACTCATTATTGTACAGTCTCTCACCAGCCTAGTTATTGGCCTGGCTCTCTGTCACATTTGTCCTAGAACAGTTTACTCCTCTGTCATAGATCTACTGTAGAACTTTCAAAATTCGGGGGCTCAAGCCAAGCTGCCTCCTAGCTCCAGAGTGAATGAGTGATGTCCTCAGTTCTGGTTTAAGGCCTAATTCTTCAAGACATGATTCCCTGCCCTGGGATGAATCTCTCTACAGGATGATTAGTACACAGACCTGTGGTTCACTCTCATAGCACCCACTGCAACAGATAATTATGGAATAATCCTAATTCTTTGGAAATGGTTCCCAAAACTGGTAGTTTTAAGTACTATCAAAACTCATATTTTCTTCTAGGATAGTCTTTTTTTGGTTCAGCCAAAAAAAGAAAATTTGTATTGACTAGGTAATTTAAATCTGACCTGACCAGCACTTGGATGTGAATTGCCAATTTCATCTTTATTAATATAGTTTTCCCACATTTTTATAAACAATTATTGCTTTTTGAGTGACATCCTGGTTCTTTATATATGGTAATAAAATGACATCATTGAATAATCAGATTAAAGAGTACAGCACTGTAAGTTCTCCTATCTTTTCCAAAGACTGTTTTTCTTTATTCCATTAAAAATGTCTTCATCGCATAGCTTACCTCTTACAGTTCAATTACTTTTTTACCTTTTCAAGACTATAGAGATATCTTCTTGTAGCTACCATGCTTCTTCCTATCACAAACCAAGGCCAGTATCCTATAGGACATTTTTGACTGAACAATAATGCAAATTTCCTAACATATACAAGAAAGTTCCATGATGGAAGGAAATAGGGCAACTAGCTAGCTGCACTGTCCTCCATCTCATTGTTATAATTTCCAAAATGTGGACATTGGACAAAGTGGCTTTAGTTAACTGTATGTCCTTCTTTACAGATCTAAAAACCTGTCAGACAGTATTGTCAGTCTCAGATATGCAGCCACGATAGTTTTGGAGAAGTTGAAATGACAGGATAGTTTATGGTGGTCATCAAGTTTCAACAGCAGCAGCTTCAGATTTTGTGGTTCAGCATAACAGAAAGGATAAAATTATGCTCAGTTTTCTCATTACACATGATGTTGTGTGTAGAAAATCAGTGAAAGCAGTGAAACTCAGGGTTAGGAGTCTTTAATAAAGAAGAACAATGCATTTCTTTTAGGACTTTTGTTGGTAGCCCCTATGGACATAGGGCAGTAGTTGTAGTAGTGTCTCTTTTTCAGTTGTGATATGGAAATTTAATTTCAGAGCCATAGACATGTGGAAGGAACCTTAGAAATCTGGGCAGGTCATTGTTCCAAGAGTATCTTTTTTGTCTGGTTGTCACAATAGATCTCTAATGATTTGTTGTTTGTCTGGCTTTGCCTAAGACATTTTATTTTATTTGACAAAATATTTACTTATTTTTCCTCTAGACCAGAGATAAGGCTTTAATTTCTATAAATCTCTTATTATTTTCACTTATTCCAAAACTTTTTGACTGTACTAACTGTTTTGTTTGGAATTCTTCAATGTAATTGTTTAAGCTTGCATTTGTGGTTCTCTGAAAACCTGACACATGTATTTTCTTGTTGAACTTTCAGCTCCAAGAAATGCCAAAGTATTAGGTGGTGGACGTTATGTGGTTCTGGGTACTCCAAGCTTCACCTTCATTTGCCAGCTATGTGAACTTGGTCAAGTCACGTAACTCTAAGCTTCGGCTTCTTTACGCATGAAGGCAGGAAGCTGGAATCACTGTCTGCATTGTTACTATAAGGCTTACGTGACACACGCAAGCACTAACAATGGGAAGCATTTCCTGACATAATTAATAACTTGACCTCTCTTTGTTCTGTAAGAATGTAATTAAGCAAAGTGTAAGTGTATAATTGATCAAATTAACACATCTGTTGGATGGAGAGGTTCTCAGATAGTGAAGAATCAACTCTCAGCTTGTCAGCTCGTTCCCTCTACAATACTGCTACAGGATGAGAAGAAGGAGACTCACAACGAAGCAAGGCTCAGCCACCAGAAAATTGTTGGTGAGGACCTCTCTGCATTTGATCACATTTGTCCTCTGTCAGAGAGAATATATATCAAGAGTTTTGCAACTCTCGGACAATTGTAATTATTTCCAGCTAGTATTAATCAGAGTCCTGTTTTAATGTGTCTTCTGCTTTCTTTTATTTTTCTCCTTTTTTTTCACTTTTCCATGAATTCCCAGCCTTTTTCTTTTGTGTTTGCATTTTTCTACAGTACCTTAGAAATACACTAATATGGATTTAGGCATCAGAATGACTTCATTGAAATCACAGCCCCATCGTCAGATGGCAGTTAATCAACCTGGTTAGATTTTCTTCATTTGAAAAATTAGATATTGATAATATCTACTTTGTTTGGCTTTTTTGATAATTAAGAATGCGATAGAATGCTTGCAATACTAGTATAAAATAGTCACCCACAGATATTAAAAAGCTTAAAATATAAATGTTCCATAAGCAGTAAATTCAGTACAGCTTTGGCATACTTTCTTTGTGTTGTTCAATTTTTCTCCAAATTCTTTCTTTTTGCCTCTCATATTTCTCTCATCCAAACTTTTGCTGTACCCTTTCTTCATCTTTGCTTTCTTTTTCTCCTCAGGAGTCATCTTTGAAAAGTCTCTTTTATGAAAACTTTCCTGATTCTGTAGGCAAGTTTTCGTCTAAAGATTCCTTTTCACACTCTCATATAATCCTGCGATTACTTTAATCTTGATACTTAGTTAACTTTAATAAAGTGCTGTATTTAAAGATGCCCTTCAGTCACATACTGAAACCTATTTAAAGGTCATGATCATGGCTACGGCTAGCAAATCTTAAATTCATATTATGTTAATTTTTAATCTACATGGCTTGCGCTCTCTCCTTTCATCTTTCCTTCTTTATTCCATGTTTTTCTTCTCTTTCTTCTACAGAATGGACCCATTCTTTGTCCAACTCTCTACAGCATTTCCTGACATCGTTCTGTCTCCCCTTTGCTTCTGTATTCTTGCTTTTCCTCTCCCCACGCATCTGACACTTTCCATCTAATTCTTCTTTTGCTTCTATTTTATGACCAATCAAAACCATTTCCAGTACCTCTCTGGTATTGTCTTCATTTCTCCTTGTCTTGTTCGTTGTCAGCCACAATCTCCTACCCCCTCATCTGCTGGCACACTCCTTCATGACATGATCAGTTTAGAACACTTGACAGACAGTTGAAAGTTTTTGAAACAGGTCAGTTAAATCCACTTTGTTTCCCCTCAGGCATAGCTTTTTCTTTCCTGTTCTGAACATGGCTTTCTTGAGAAGCTAACTGGACCTCCTGTAATCATACTGAAGAAATAGAAGGTGCGAAACTAGAGCCTGTTTAAGATATGAATTTGTCAAAACATAGAAGTGATTCTGCTCAAGGTTATCAAAGAACAAATATACCATGGATAAAGGTTTAATCCACTTTTATGATAGACTCTAAGTGTTTAATTGGGTGCTCTGCCACCATCAATTCACTTGTACATAGCAGAAACAATTTCATGGGATGAATGGACATGTTAATCCTAAAGAAAGTTGACTTCATTATTCCTGGTGAAATACACTGCATCTATTCAGGATAAAAAATATAATTGATGTATTTCAATGTGTATAGAAATTAAATTTTTTCTACAACTTCTACATCTCTTTGAACAACTTTGTTATGGCTTGTGTCTGGATGTCCTCCAAAAGTCCCATGTGCTTAGGTGAGACTTTTCAGAGGTGGCTGAATCTAGGGTGTGTGAATATGCATTGAGGGTGTGTAACATCTGGATTAGTCCCCTAGTTGGATTAGCGCAGTTCTGGGTGTGGCCGAATGGATTTACTGAACAGAGTCCCCAATCCTGCTGTGGGTAGCACCAACAAGTAGGCTTGTAGCCTGGGAGGAATAAAAAGAGACAGAAAAGCTGGGCTTGCTGCCTGCTACTGCGAATTTCTGTTTGCCTTGCCATGAATGGTTTCTTCTCTACCACGCCACCCTGCAATGAACCCTGCCTTGGATCCATCTGACAATGGACTCAAACTTCTATAAAGTGTGAGCCAACATAAACTTTTCCTGCTTTAACTTGTAGGCATTCAGAATTTTTGTCCTGCAATGACAAAGTAGCTTAGACAAACTCCTTACCACTGCCTGCTTTATGCTGCAGCAGGAAATGGTACAAAATATATTACCTCAATAACAGAGAAACAACATCTTAGTATCCTACTAGGACAGTGTAAGATCTCAGAATTCCTAATGAAAAAGATTGGTCTGCTGAAAATTACTTATCTTTTGTCAATATAAACCCTATAGAGGTCTCGGTGTCCTCATTTAAGATATGATTTGGGTAGATTATAATTTCTAAAATCCATCCCAACATTTGTATCCTTGATGTATAAAGACTGAGCCAAGTTGCTGTCTTCTTTAATAATTAACCCAGTTCCAAAAAGAGTTACCAGCAAGATTTAGCTCTCAGAAATCACACACACATTCATATAATTGTAGTAGTACATTGACTTTTACGGTACTCAGAACAACACAATACGTACTTATCCCATGATACCCACAGGGGCTTTACCTAGAGCCCCTTCAGATGGCAAACGCCGTGCTCAAGTCTTACATAGAATGGCCACGTATTTGCACATCATCTATACATGTTCTCATGTATACTCTAAATCATCTCCAGATTACTTATAACGTTTAACAGAATTATATTCATACCTATTATACTGTATTGTTTGAGAAAAAACAATACAAATATTTCTAAATGTTCAGTACAGCTGTAATTTTTTCAAATACTTTTTGTCTGTGGTTGGTTGAATCTGCAAATGGGAACTCAGAGATATAGAGGGCCAACAGTACTCAAATTTACAGAACTAAGGTCAGGGTGGTACTGTTATAAGATTTTCCTTTTTCTTTGACAGGAAAGGAAAGAAAATGGATTTTACTTTTTACATTTTTGGCAGTAGAATTCTTTCCTTATCCCCCAGATCTTAGAAAATGGGCAGGGATTTGGCCAGTGGAGGTAAGAAGTGTTACAAGTGACATGGACCATGTGAAAAAAATTAGAAGGAAAAATAAAATTCGAGAATGATTTGTGATTTTTTAATAACCTCTGTCTTGTGGAACATTGGTTGTAGGTAATATTAATGTAATTCAGAGGACATAATGCTTGGGAAAATGTATATACTACATCCCCTTATTGTTACACTATAGATTCTGATGAGTTTTGCAGGAGTGAATTGATTTAACTTTGCTTAATTGTCTTAATCAAATTTACTTGAAAATGAACCCTTTTCTTAGAACAAATCTTTTATCAGCTGATAGAACTATATTTTGTAGAAGGCTGCCTGAAGAAATGCTGACGGAATTTAGAATAACTGAATGTTAGGAAGGCATGTTGTTTTTTTTTTTCACAACTCTCCATAGTTTTATGCTTTAACACTTGTTATTTTGAAAGATTCAGTTCTTAACCCCGTGCTCTTATTTGATTCATCATGTCCCTTGGGAATTCAAGAATTCTGGTGGCTTCGTGTCTCTTGTGGTTTCTGAGAGCTTCTCAGTACATTTTGTGGTTGATTGCATTTACCACTCATTTCCTCTTGATTCCATTCCTCTCTTCAGATGTCTCATGAATACAAGCTAATAGCTTTCTTTAACTTCCACCCAGCTACTTCATTCATCGTCACTTTCTGAGCCATGAGATACAATATTAATTAATTTTATATGTGTAAAAATGCAGTTCAGGAATTGACATATGGCTTGCATGCAGTAAAATTGTATTTCTTTCCTTTCTTTGTTTAATAGCATCCAAACACTACCGAAGTTCTTAAACTGAAAGTAAAATGGCTTAACTTATCAAGCTTATTAAAGCAACAACAGTCTTCTTTTATCTTACCTATTATAGTGTTGCCTACTGTAGTATTCAACTTTGTGTCACTATCATAAAATACTGGACGTGGGCTGCTTCTGCTTAAGAATCAATTTATTTATCTCACAGTTTTGGGAAGTTCAAGGGCAGCACTCACTTCGGCTCATTCCTCATCTGTTATGTAACCATGAAGCGCAATGGTAGCAGCAGGTATGAAAACAAGTGAACATATCTAGAACCAGGAGCAGAAGAAGCTGGGCAGGGAAATAGTTAGGGTCACAGCACCAGTGACCTCCAAACCTTCTCCTAGAGCCCACCTCCCCTAGTTTTTACCACCTGCCAGAGCAGCACCTGCACAGCAAGGCTTCACTCAGAAGGAAGGCGGGGGGACTCAAGCAACATTCAAACCACAGTACCCTCATGGCCCCTTTATTTTTAAAGGTCACATCCTGTTCTGTGATGAGCACATCACATTTTATTACTTATATAGGACCTTTGGATTATATGTGCAAAATAAATGCAACTCCCAGCCTGCTTGATGGCTCATACACCAAGTCTGTGCTCCCCACAATCAAAGAATGAATTCTAGGAACAATGAAGTTTAAGAGCAGGAAATTTTATTGTGAGAGAGACAGTTTCTGAGAGAGACAAGAGAAGACACGAGTGGGTGAAACACAAGCCCAACTCTTAAAGGAAGGTTTGTAGAGCAAAATCATGAGGTGGATACAGCATGTGCCAAAATTATGATCAATCAATAAAATTACAAGTGTAGCCACTTAGGTAATATTGATGCGGTGGGGAATCAGGTCATGTAGCAAGTGTCCACAGAAAGAACAAACACTTAAGGAATGAGTCTGAGGGTCTTGGTCACCCACCAAGGTGACAGATGTCCATATAGACTTCATTTATACCAGGCATTACCACTTATCTTATCCCTTTGAGGGGCATGTAGGCCTGGCTATCCCATCTTAATATCTTAAGACCTGACTTCCAACAAATGTGCCTTCAGTCACAATTGTAAAGTGTTTTCATCTTTTGTATTAACTCTCTTGAGGGCCCAGGCCTATCTAGACTGCCCATAATATTTCTACCTAACTTAGCTGTCTATAATATCCCCCCTGTGAAAAGGTACCCCTAACTGCTAAGAGAGAACATGGACCTATGATCATTCTGGCTACTTCCTGTGAAAAGGGGGTCATATTGTGACTGACAGTCAGAGCTACACTCCAGAGGGTCTACCTAAAGGTTCTTGATAGATGTCAAGTGTTCTTGTCTTAGATAGGCATGGAGCTTTAAATCTGAAGGAGACCAAGTCAAAGAAACAGTTAAGTATGTATGAGACAAATAATCAGACCAACAAGACTATTATGAATACAACCAACCAGAAAGAACCAGTAATAGCTGCCCACAAAGAGGGTAAGGAGAAGTTCCAAAGAATTTCAGAATTCAACATGGCATTAATTTGTCATTTAATATCTGGAACGGCCATCAATATATTAGCAGAAGGATTAAGAATGTACACACAATATTCAGCTTTTATAATTGCATAAGTACCCCCTTGTGCTACTAGTAGGATGTACAATTCCATCCAATTTTGGAGGACAGCTTGCCTCATTACTTTTTTTTTCTTTATTTAGAAGAAAGAGACTAGTCAAGGTATCATTTAAATTTGATTGAGGGTAGTTAGCCAAATCCTTGATATGTTGCATGACATCTTCTAATCCTAGGGAAGGGATAAGACAGAAGCCAAATTATCATACCAGTGACACAGAGTTCTAGACCATCGAAGTTTAGCTGAGGTAGGTTTGCAGGTTTGTAGATATTTTTGACACTCCTGCCTTGTAACCCTGTACATCCTGGCATGTGTCTCCCTATCCAACCTGGGTGTAGCCAGGGCCACAAGCTGATTTCACAAGACCAATGAGTGCCACTGGGGACTTCCTGTCAAATTCCAGGCCAGTTAAATCAGTCTCTTGTGGAGCACGGGTCCCTTGGCTATCAAGTTCTTCTGAGGAGGTGCGTAACAGTATATCATCTACATATTGTAGGACCATAACTTGGGAAAATTCCAAACATGCCAAGTTGTGGGAAAGCACTTGCCCAAAAAGGACCAGTACTTCTCTGCAGCCTTGAGGAAACGTGGGCTAAGTCAGTTGAGATACCTGGTCATAAGAATTTTCAAAGGCAAAAAGAAATCGGGAATCTATATGTACAGGAAGACAAAAGAAGTCATCTTTTAAATCTGGTTGAAAACCAATTGGCATCCTCCTAAACCTGAGAAGGAAAGTATGCATGAGGCACCACCAGGTGAATGGACACTACTGCCTCATTTACCAATCTAACATACTGTGCCAAACTCCACTCTCCATTACGTTTTTTAACTACCAAGATTGGGTGTTGCAAGGGCTGTATGAGGGTTCATGTAAATCTTGTGCCCTTAAGTTGTTAATTATAGGCAACAATCCTCCTTTAACTTCAGGCCTTTCAAGGTATTGTCTCTGGTGAGGAAAAATAGTACGGTCTTTGAGATGTATCTACACTGGGGGAGCTCTTATTGTTCTACATATTTTACCTTTAGCTGCCCATAATCCAGCATTTATTCTGTCTTCATGAAGGGGAGGCAGCGTACCTGACCTGGTTGTGTGTATATCACAGTATTCAAACAAAATGAAATATTTCTCCCCAGAAGGGGAACTGGGCTTTCAGTCATAATTAAAAAAGAATTAGTGAAAAAGCCACTGCAGTAACAGCCTAAGGGTTGTGAGAAATAGTGAGTTACCCCTTCTCTGGTCACACCTTCCTCTGGCTAGAAGGGAGGCCTGGATTGAAGAAAAAGGACCAAGACACACATGCTAATGTCCAGCAATAGGCTGGCTTCTTTTGTCTATATAGCCATGATTACCTGGGGCTCCTCCACGGAGATAAGAGTTTGCCTAGAGGGAGGAGGCAGAGTGCTCTGGGGCCCTTCAGTTTTGCTGATCTAGCTAGTGTGATGGGATTGAGTCTTGGGATTTCTGTCTCAGGGGCACTTTGACTTCTAGTGATCACCTTTGCAGTCAGGGCATGGTTCAAGTGGCCTCTTCTTGTGATTGTTCTTATCACAGTCCCTCCTAAGGTAGCCTGGCTTTCTGCAGCTGGGCCAGGTCAAGAAACTGGCCAGTGCCTTGACTTGCTTAGGCTGCCTGAATAAATAAAGATGAAAAATTGAAAGAGCAAGGGTAGTGATTCCTCTTACCACTCACATACCTGCCTCCCGCATGGCACTTTATCTAGTATGCTTCCTGTTGGTAACACAGGAACTAGAGTGAATAAGTAGATAAAATGGCAAATAATCCTTATAGACATTTTAGTTAATATGGAAAATAAAAATAATAGCTTTGAAAAAAAAAAGGCCTAAATTTTGTCATTAGGGAATACAAGGAAAGGGGAAGATAGACAGACAGGGAAATAATAGAATAAAGGTTGCAGTAAGTTTTTGGCTAATCTTGACTAGGAGGGAAATCTTCACAGAAGAAAGCAATTCACAAGACAAGAAAAATGCCAATAAGCCGAGCAGGTGCCCTAAGTCAGTCTAGCCGTCCTTCACCACCTTACAAAGGAGACCACTTAAGTAGTAGCTCTCATTATATATACGTGTGTTCTCTCACTGTGTTTCCCTTTACTTCATTGCTAACTCAGCCTCGTGTGTAAGGCCTCTTCACAAACCCATGAATTCTCCTGACAGGACAAGGGAAACCAAGTGAAACTCAGGTACGAATCTCCACACAGACTATGGTGGGCCTCTAGGGTCTAAAATAGCGAATCAAACTATGACAAAGTAGGTAGGTGGGGGAAGGGCCCTTACACCCAGTGCAGGACAAAGGGGCTTGGAGTCTTCCTTCTTTCCAGAGCCACCTGCTTCTCACAAGGTGTCTGGATGTCTGTCACCCCTGCTTCTTTTCTTTCTTTTCTTTCTTTTCATATAAAGTGTTTTTGTTTTTCCTTTTTATTTTTAAAATTTTTTTTCAAATTCATTTTATTCAAGGATGAAAAGAAAGGAAAAGAAGAAGAAAAAGAAAAAAACTTCAACAAAATTTCAAAACACACAGCCAGGGAGTAACTTTGGTACATACATTGCACAGTCACCCCCACATCATTCACCCAGAGCACAGGACATCTGCGTTCCTCTGTCCAAACAATAGCAGCACAAATCTTTCTCTTCAGCAAACTCAGAGAAATCAGTAGTATAACTATCTTAATTAGTATTTTTATGTACATATACATAAACATATACATATGTTTTTTCTTTCAGCTTGTCACACTAATGAAGCAATATGATGTTTACATGTGTGTCTTATTCATTTCACTAATGAGTATGCTCTCAAGTTGCATCCATTTACCTATGAAAGTGTCCAGTTTATCATCCTTTATGGCTGACTAGTATTCCATTATATAAAAATACCACATGTTTTTTATTCTCTCCTCAATTGATGGATATTTAGTCTATTTCCAGGATCTGGCTGTTATAAACTGTGCTCCTACAGACATGGGCACACATATATCACTGTGGTATGAAGTTTTTAATTCTTTTGGGTAGGTACACAGAAGGGGAATAGCTGGGTTGAATGGGACTGCCTATCCTAGCTTTTGGAGGAATCACCACACTGACCTCCACAGTGGTTGCACCAGCCTGCATTCCCACCAACAGTATGAAGAGTTCCTTTTTCCCCAAAGCCCCCTCAAGCTTTGTTATTGCTTGATTTGTTGACAAGACCACTCTTTCTGGGGTGAAGTGGAATTTCAGTGTTGTTTTAATTTGCATCTCTCAAATGACTGGTTATGTTGAACATTTTTTCATGTATTTATTTGCTGTGTGTATTTCATCTGAGAAGTGCATATTCATCTCAGATGCCTATTTTAGGATTGGATCTTTAAATCTTGGATGACTGATTTTTTTGAGTTCTTTATATGTTCTTGATAGTAATCCTTTGTCTGAGGAAACGCTGGCAAACATTTTCTCCCACGTTGTGGGTTGTCTCTTCCCTCTGTTGGTGGTTTCTCTTGCTGTGCAAAAGCTTTTTGTTAGAGTGAGATCCCAGTTGTTTTTTCTTTGGGATAGTTCCTGTGAATTTTGGGTTTTGTTCATAAAGTTTTTGCCTAAACCAATGTCTTCAAGAGTTTTGAGTACTCTACCTTCCAGCAGATTTAATGTTTCTTTTTTTTTTTTTTTTTTTTTTTTTTTTTTTTTTTTTTTTTTTTTTTTTTTTTTTTTTTTTTTTTTTTTTTTTTGGTGGCACTGGGGATCAAACTCACAACCTCGCGCCTGCCAGACAGGTGCTTAAGCCACTAAGCCAAACTCCTGGCCCTAAATGTTTCTCTTTTAATATTAAGATCTTTAATCAATTCTGATTTTAGCTAAGTACATGTTGGAAGATATGGGTCCAGTTTTAATCTTCAGCATGTGTACAGCCAGTTTTTCCAGCACTATTTATTAAAGAGGCTATCTTTCATCCAGTGAATGTGTTTGGCACCTTTGTCAAAGATAAGGTGGCTAAATGTGGTTGGAGTTGCTTTTGTATCTTCTACTCTGTTTCATTGATCTTCAGTTCTGTTTTGTTGTTGTTGTTGTTGCTTTGCAATACCACACTATTTTTATCACGGTAGCTTTATAGTACAATTTCAAGTCAGGGATGGTGATGCCCCCTGTCTTGTCTTTGTTGCCCAGGATTGCCTTTCCTATTCTATGTTTCTTCTGGTTCCAGATGAATTTTAGGATTGTTTTCTCTAGTTCTGTGAGATATTCTATTGGAATTTTGGTTGGTATTGCATTGAATCTGTGTAATATAACAGTTTTGGAAGTATGGCCATTTTCACTATATTGGTTCTTCCTACCCAAGAGTGTGGGCTATATTTCCAGTTTCTAATATCCTCTTCAATCTCCTATTTTAGAGCACGGTTGTTTTCAATGTAGAGGTCTTTTACATCCTTTGTTAGATTGATTCCTAGGTATTTCATCATTTTGGATGCTATTGTAAAAGATATTGTTTCCCTGGTTTCTCTCTCTGTGAGTTTGTTATTCATGTACAGGAAAGCTATTCATTTTAGAGTGTTGACTTTGTAGCCAACTATGTTAGTTACAGGATTTACTTATTAAATATAGAAGTCTTTTGGTGGAGTTTTTTTGGTCTTCTAAGTAGAGTATCTTGTCATCTGCTAATAATGATAGTCTAACTTCTTCCTTTCCTATCTTTATTCCTTTTATTTCTTTCTTGTGTCTAATTGCTGTAGCTAAAGTTTCCAGGTCTATGCTGAATAACAGTGGAGACAGTGGACATCCTTATCTTGTTCCTGATTTTAGAGTGAAAGCTTTCAGTTTTTGTTCATTTACTGTGATGCGGGCTGGTGGTTTGTCATAGATGGCTTTTATCAGATTGAGATAAAGACCATCTATTTTAATTTTCCTTATGGTTTTTATCATGAATGGGTGCTGGAGTTGTCAAAATCTTTTCCTGTATCTACTGAGATGATCATGTGATTTTTATCCTTGGCTCTGTTAATATGGTGTATTACATTTATGGATTTACATATGTTAAACCATCCTTGCATCCCTGGGATGAATCCCTCTTGATCATGGTGTACAAATCTTCTTGATGATTTGCTGCAGTTTGTTTGCCAGTAGCTTATTTGAGGATTTCTGCATCAATGTTCATTAGGGAGATTGGCCTGAAACTCTGTTTCTTTGTTGTGTTCTTCTCTAATACTGGTATCAGAGTAATACTTGCTTCCATGAATGAGTTTGGAAGTATTGCTTCCCTTTCAATTTCATTAAAGAGTTTGAGAAGTAATGGTGTTCAGTCTTCACTAAATTTCTTGTAGAATTCAGCAGTGAATCCATTAGGACCTGGGCTTTTCTTTGTTGGCAGGTTTTTAATTACATCCTTAATTTCATTTATTGATATTGCATTATTTAGGATTTTAATATCTTCTTGAGTCAGGTTTGGTGAATCATATGAATCTAGGAATCTGTCCAGTTCTTCTGTATTTTCTACCTTATTAGAATACAAGTTTTCAAAATAAGTATAGATGGTTTTCTGGATTTCTGCAGGGTTTCTTGTGATTTTTACCCTTGGCATTCCTAATTGCAGTCTTTTCTTTCCTTTTTCTGATAAAGTTGTTTAAGGGTTTATTAATTTTATTTAATCTTTCAGAGAACCAACTCTTTGATTCATTGATTATTTGTATTGTTCTTTTAGTCTCCAGTGTGTTAATTTCTGCTCTGATCTTCAAAATTTCCTCTCTTGCATAAGGTTTTGGTTTAGCCTGACCTTTTTCTAGAAGTTTGAGGTTCAATATTAAGTTGTTCATATACATTTACTCTGTTTTCCTGATAAGTGTATTTACTGTTATAAATTTCCCTGTTAAGACTGCTTTCACTGTGTCCCACAAGTTCCAGTATGTTGTATTGTTGTCATCATTCAACTGTAAAAATTGTCTAATTTCTTATTTAATTTCATCTGTGATCCATTGGTTGTTCAGTAGGGTGCTATTTTATTTTCATGTGCTTATGAAGTTCTTATGGTTTCCTTTAGCATGGATTTTCAATTTCTTTGCACTGTGGCCTGATAGTATACATGGGATAATTTCAATTCTTTTGCATTTATGTAAGCATGTTCTATGAGTCAGTGTATGGTCTAATTTGGAGAATGTCCCATGTGCAGCTGAGAAGAATGTGTATTCAGATGTTGTGGGGTAGAACACTCTATAGACATCTACCAAATCCATTTGCTCAAAAGTTTGATTTAGTTCTAATATTTCATTTTTGATTTTTTCTCTAGTTGATTCTGTCTTTTTGTGACAGTGGGGTATTGAGATCTCCCAATACAATTAGAATAGGGCTTATTTGATTTTTCATATCTTTTAGTAGTTATTTTGTATAGTTGGGTGCACTGGTATTTGTTGCATATATATTTATCATTGTTATCTCTTCCTCTTTCATTGTTCCCTTTCTGAGGATGTAGTGATCTTCTTTATTTATTTTAATCAATCTTGGCTTGAAATTCACTTTGTCTGCAAATAGAATAGCTACCCCTGCTTTTTTCTGGGTTTCTGTCACATGGAATATTGGTTTCCATCCTTTGACTTTCAGTCTATGAATTTCTTTTTGAATTAAATGTGTTTCTTGTGTGCAGCATATTGTTGGACCCTGCTTCTTCATCCATTCTGCCAGTCTGTGTCTCTTGACGGGTAAATTGAGACCATTTACATAGATGGTTATAACTGATATGTATTGACTTATCCTTATCAAGTTATTTTCCTGTTGTTGGCTCTCCTCCTTTTCTTCCTTCCTTCTAAGTGTTTGCCTTCTCTGGTGGATTTCTTTTGTTGGGATTCATGGAGTTGTAGTCCTTGCTATCTCTTTCTAGAATGTCCTTTGGAACATTTTGGGGTGCTGGTTTGGTGGTCATGAATTTCTTCAGCTATTCTTTTTCATGGAAGTATCTTATTTCTCCATCAATTTTGAAAGATATTTTTGTGGGATACATCAATCTGGATTGAAAGTTGTTTTCCTTTAGAACTTGAAGTATTTCACTCCAAGCTTTCCTTGACTTGAGCTGTGATTCTGATGGGCTTTCCTTTATTGGTGATTTGGATTTTTTTTTCTTTAACAGCTTTTAAAATTCCAATCTTGTGTTGAATTTCTGAAATCTTGACTATGCTATGCATCACTATAGATTTTGTTTCCATCATTGCTAATTGAAGTGCTATATGCCTCATTTATCTGTATGTAAAATTCTTTTTCTGTGTCAGGAAAGTTTTCTGTCATGATGTCTCTGAACTTTTTTTTAATGTTATTTGTGGTATCTCCTACCTGTTCTTTGACTCCAATTAATCCTAATTTATTCTTCTTTGTCTCATCTAGCAGCTGCTGAATTGATTTCTTATGATCCCTTGCTATTTTTGAAAAATATTTCTTTTCATTTTCACTAACTGCAAGCCTGTCTTCAAGATCTGAGATCCTGTCCTCACATTGGTCTAATCTGCTTTGAGTACTTTCAGTGGAGTTTTATTTCTCCTGGATATCTGCTTGAATCTACTTTATTGATTTCATTTCTTTCCTGTGCTGCATTTCCATAGTTTGCTTAAGCTCATCTACTTTTTGTTTTATCTGCTCTAACATCACTAAGCATAGTGTGTATTTTAGTAATTGCTGGAGTTATTTGAGAGATTATTTCTGATTTCATTTTTTCCAGAGCTTCATTCAATTGCTTTGTTACCACTTCAGAGAAACCTGGTAGGGGGCTTTCAGATTTTCCAACTTCATTTCCCCTGGGTTTGCCTTTGGTGAACTGGATGTCTGGGGTTGCATCTTGTTTAAGTGTCTTCTCATTTCTTTTCTTTTTTAGTTTAATTGCTGGAGTGACGCTTGTAAGTTGCCTATGATGGATGGTTTTATTGGTGGTATTTAGGACACTTACGTGATGATTACTTCTCTTAGGTATCTTCCAGGTGTAGCTGGTTTTTGTTATGGGTTCAAAACCAGCATAGGAAACCAAACAACCAATTGTGAATTTAGAAGAGACTTTATTTAGCCAAGCCCAGCTGCTGAAATGCCTGTTCCATGAGGGAGATGGCAGAACAGCGCAGAGCCCTTACAGCAGGCAGAATTTAAAGCAAAAACCACATCCTGATTAGTACAGTCACCTGTTACTGTTGGCTAAACCTAGAATAAGGAGTTCAATCTGTAACTGACTGTGAACAATACAAAGAACTTGGTTTAGTAAATACATTGTTTTTAACATACCTATGTTCTTTCAGGGGCAAACTGACCTCACTGTACTTCCTCTTAATCACTTTCCCTGCCCTGGGGTGATCTGGAGGTTAGCTTTATGGAATTTCCCTATGTGAATTACCACAGTTTTTGTCTTTTGAGTCTGTTGGAAGAATTTACCTGTTCAGTTTGTTGGGGATGAGAAGTTGTTGTTTGTTTAATCTACTTAATGGTTCTTTGGCACTGTGCCACAGTATTTTCTGTGACCCTTAGTTAATCTCAGTCATGGATTATCAGGACCAACAGCTATTTAGAGCAATTATGTCAATTTTGGCTGTAGTGGTACCAAGAGCATCAAACACAGTCTATAAAATAACAAACTGAGCTAACACTTAATCTGCAACTTTTAACCATTTGAACTACATTTGTGATTATATAACAAAACATAAAACAAACCAGATAACTATATGCAATATATAAGTCTGTAATGTGTCTATTTTGCCTTTGGGGTTAAAATTTAAAATGGATTAAGAAGTAAGCAGAGAAAAAAAAAAAAGAAGTAAGCAGAGAAGTGGAATAAGAGAAAGAGATTACAAGTAAGTTTGGAGGATAAAGGTGGATTATGCCAACTTGGGGAAACTGGCGCAGAAGACTGAAGGAAAAAGAGATGGAGGAGATAAAAGGAAGGACAAGACGGAGCCACACCCACAGGGAGGTTAGGAACCACTCTCATGCTCATAAAAAAACAATGAAGGAGAAAGAGAAGAAAAAAACTAAAAAAAAAAAAAAACCTAAATAAAACAAAACAAAACAAACAAAAAAGCAAAAGAAACACAAATAATCCACTTCCTAGACAGGAGACAACCTGTGGAGACAGAGTCCTGAATTGTGCCATTCTATCTCAGCAAGCCAGCCATTGCTTTATGGTGGGGTAGTAATCTCAGCAGGCTTCCCTGAGACCAGACTCATTGGGCTCACCACAGTCCAAGCAATTTCCACTTGTCTATGCCCAGTTAGGAGCTGCTAGAGGGAACTGGCAGCAGTTCTGGGTTCCCAGCTCAGCCACCCATCTTCAGAATGACCCCCTGCTAATTGCTGTCTCCCCACAGGAGAACTGAGTCCTCTGCACTCACCACCAGCCAGTTCAGTCCTCCGGGTGTGCTGCTCCCCTCCACTGCCACCTCTCTCTGCAGAGGCCTCTGAGGTCGTCAGCTGTCACTGTGGCCATGACCATGTGTCCACAGGTCCAAACAGCTCCTCTCATGCAGTAAGTCCCATCTCAGGGAGAAGGTACTGCCAGCTGCCACCTTCTTTGTTCAAGTTTTTCTTTTTACTTTCTCTGTGGGCTTCAATTTGAACTTCAAATTCCTTCTGGGTCCAGGGGACTCAATTCCTTCCTTCTTGTCTCCCTCATGATGCTATACTCCAGTGTCTAGACAGTGACACTCAGAGAGGCTGTTCTGTTTTCCCTTTTTAAACTCTGTCCCATTAATCCTTTACTGGTGCTGGATTTATAAATCCTGTGAGCTGCTGCAGCAGCAGAGCGGAGCTGAGGTTGGATACAACCATAACACTGGATGCAATAGGAATACTGAGGTGAAAATTCGATTATAAATTAAGATTTGACAGGGGCTGAGAAACATTAGATAAGCTGGGTAGTCTAAAATTTCAATGTTTGAAGGCATCAAAATGTTAAAAAGAGCCAATGGTATTTGGCTTAAGCTTCTAGATAGAAGAGAAACATATGTAGACACTCACTAGACATTTGGCCTAACTTTTCTCCTTGGGCCAATTACTGATTCAAGTCATACAGCTCAGGGGTTGAGTAGCCAAAGAGTTGAAAAGCCTTAAAGAGAAGCCAAATGGCAACCACTCCAGCAAAAAGCAACAGCTGAGAGAAGCTAAGCATATTCTTAGGCAGCCTAACATGGCTCAGTGAAGACTTAAGCTTAAAGTTCAAGAGAATTATGGAACAGGGTAAATATGGTTTTCCAAATAATAATTTCAACAAGCCATACCATAAGAAGAGAAAGCTGGAAAGACCAGCTTTGAACTAGCTCAGAGAATGGACTGGAGGTCAGTTCCTGTATCCATCTGATGCAGCAAAAGTAAATAAGTCTTTTCAAGAAAAAGGTAACAGCACTCATAATGCAAACTTTTACTATATTTTTTTGGGGAACACATACTTGGCATATCTGACATCTAACAAGTTGGGAGTTACAATATTTCCCCTATATCATTTGGAGGTCTGACATCATTCACATATCAGTAGGGGCAAGGTGATTTTCCTTTTTCCTGGCTTGTAGATATATTTTTAATAGATCCACCCAGTATTACATTAAAAATTACTTGATACAGCAGAAAATAAGAGTAAATGATCAAAAACTAAGGAGAAGAAAGGCAATATAAAGAGACACAGGAGCATAAGATATTGAAATAAACAGACCCTGATTTAAAAAAAATGATTCAAACAAAAAGATATACAAATGTCAAACAAACATATGAAAGATGCATATCATATGTAACCAGTGAGTTGCAAATTAAAATAACAGTGCTATATATGGATATGCCTATTAGAATGGCTAAAATTCCAAAATTATATATCAAAACTGATACCAGAACAACAGGAATTCTTATTTATTGTAAAATACTATAGTAATTTTGGAAAAGTTCCATAGTTCTTACTAAACATGCTCTTATCACATAATCCAGAAATTGTTTTCTATGTTCTTTATCTAAGGGAGCAAGAAGCTTGTGTCTGCACAAAAACTGCACAAAATGTTATTATTTATGAATAATTTCTCAGTCTTGGAGGCTCCTATTTGCTCCAGGGAAAAGGAAACATTTGCATATTCACCCAATTTAATATTATTCAGTGATGAAAAGAAATGATCTATCAAGCCATGAAAAGTCATGGAGGGTTAAAAACCAGGGCTGGGAGTTTGGCTCAGTGACTTAAGCGCCTGTGTGATAGGCGCGAGGTTGTGAGTTCAATTCCCAGTGCTGAAAAAAAAAAAAAAAAAAAAGAGAGAAGAAAAGAAAAGTCATGGAGGAAAGTTAAACGTATATTGATAAGTGCAAGAGCCAATCTTCAGAGACTGCGTGGTATATGCTTCTAACTGAATTAAACTCAGCAGAGGGCAAAACTACTGGGAAAATAAAATGTCAGTAGTTACCAGTGGCTTAGGGAGAAAAAGAGGTGGATTAACAGAGTAGAGAAGAGTTTTATAGCATGTAAACTATAAAGCAATGGTGGACGTGCATCTTTAAGATGTTGTCAGAGCTCACAGAGTACACAAAAGGGGTGAACCCTAATGTAAACTGAACATTTCAGTTAATGATACTGTATTGGCATTGTTCTCTAATTATAGGAAGTAAGCCATATTAATACAAGTTGTTAATAACAAGGGAAACCTGGCAGAGAGGCGAGGAGGTATTTGGGAACTCGCTGAACTTTGTTTAATTTTCTGATGAAGCTAAAACAGATAAAATGTTGCATTAATTTAAAATCAATACCTAGACCTACACACAAAGACTGGTACTGCTACAGATAGAGCAGTCTTATCCACAGCGGCTCTAAATTGGAAGCAACTTCAATGTCCATCAACTGATAAATAGATGAGCAAAATGTGGCATATCCATACCATGGAATATTAAAAAGGAATGAAATATTATTAAATGCTATAGTGTGAATAGAACTTGAAACTATGCTAAGAAGACAGCTGCAAAATCACATATTGTGTAAAGCTTGTATAAAATATCAAGAATAGGCAAATCTTTAGAGATAAAGTAAGATAATGATTGCCTATGGTTGGAGAAAAACAACTGATTGTTAATAGATTTATTTTTCTCTTAGTGGATAAGTAAAAATGTTATAAAATTGATAGTATGACAGACACAATTTTATGCATTTATTAAAATGCTTAAATTGTTTATAATAAATGAATTGTACAAAAGGTAAATTCTAGTACAGCAAAGTTGTTGTTTTATTATATATATAAATATATATATTCTGAATTTTATATTATTAGTAAATATTTACAGTACACAAAGTTTACATTCATCTTAGGGAGTAGGCACATGTACTTAACATACCTTTATTGCTTTTTAACTCTCCCCTTCTTACCCACCTCCTTCTTTCTGTGTGTAATGACCTTTCTCCTATTTACCTTATTATTGTTATTATTAGTATGTCCAAGTTTATGACATTTAATACTCATATACATGTACAAAGCTATCATTTTAAAGCAATAGTTAATGTAGTCAAGAAAATAAAAGACATCATGTATGTTTTAAACAAGAAATATCCGTGAAAAACAATCAAAGGAAAAGAACTAAACTAAAATAGAATTACCGGAAATTAAGCATTCAAGAGAGTGGATTAACATTATACTAATCAAAACATAAAAAATTACTAAAGTCAATGAAAAGTAATCAGATCAAAATTTGGAGAAAAATAATATAAAACAGAGAAACAAGTGCATAACACATGTAGAATAAAAGTAAATTTCTGCAATTAGCCAAGCCCAAGGCACAAGGACCGCAAGAGGACACTCACCAAACCTGAAATACCACCAGGTCTTCTCCAAAGGAAAAACGAGCTTCTGGTTCCAGAAGTAAAAGAGACAAATTACAAAGAGTTAAAAATAATAGTAAAGCTATAACCTAGACGCACTAGTATCTGTGCAGGTTTGTATTCTGATGCAGTCAATAAAAAAATGATTCAACTCACAGTAGAGACTACCAGATACTGCTGAATATCATGTCACAAATTGCCCATGTGTGAAAGATGCTGTAGGAATGGGAAAACTGAGACACGGAGCACAGAGCCACAGAGTGCTGAAAAGTCCCATGTTCAAGGTTACCTGTGGTTTAAAACCTGGACATTTCAATTAGCCTGTGTGATCTATGACTTACTCATTTTTCTGACAGGAGTAGAATATGAAGGATGCATTTCAAAGGATTTGACTAAGCAAAAAGAAGGGATATAATTCTTTTGTTATGAAATGGGAGAAAAGGCAAGCCTTGTAAGTAACATGAAGTTCTACTAGTTCCTTCCCGCAGAACAATTTTGAAAGCAAAATAAGACTGCAGAGCCTTTACCTATTTTGGGAGATTTTTAATGACCTGTGATGAAGTGGCCATGACACAGCTGGTGGAGCTTGTTGACCTGTTGAGAATAGTCCTGGAATTTGCCAAAACTGAACAATAGAGATAGCAAAAGAATGAAGTAAGCCCAAAAGAGCAGAAGGACAAAGTTCATAAAGAAAAAAGCCAAAATAGATAATAAGCAGTAAACCTGACAGATAGAACCAAGTGCTTATTCTGGGGAAACATCACTAAAATTAGTAATGTTTGACAAATACTATGAAGCTATAATAAGTTATAAAGCAGAGAACTTTTTTTAACACTACAAATGTACTATGCCAATGAATTTGAGTATCTAAATGCACATTTTTAATATGTGGATTCTAATTAATAGTAAAAAATGGATTTCATGAATATATTTAAAAATGAGTCATTATAACTAAGAATGGTTTGTCACTGAAAAACAAATTTATGAAGGTAGAACAATAGAATGAACAAAGAAAATCCAATATCAAAATGTAATTCAAAGTTTCAGTAATTTGAAAACACGATAAACTGTAAACATATTTTAATATATCATTGTAGCAGAAGAACTCACGAATATATTAGAAATAATGTGCATGAAAAATAAAGCACATGGGGTCCTCTCTTCTGGAACTGTTACCAGTTGAGCTGGAAATATGTAAAATTATTGCAGCAAGTATTTGAGAAAATATAATTGTTTCAGACCTTAAAATTTTTAAGGTCAAATATTAGAGAGCCTTTTCCTTTCTGTTCCAAGAGTACAGATAAATTAAAAATAGAAAATCTTATATGGAATGTACTATAACCTAAAACATCAGAAACATTGAAAACTGTCATGTTTTAGTCCATTATAAAAAATTATTGAAGGACTGGGAGTTTGGCTCAGTGGCTTAAGCGCCAAGGCACAAAGTTGTGAGTTCAATCCCCGGTGCCGCAAAAAACAAACAAACAAAAAACAAAAGGCAAAAGCAAACAGCAGCAACAACAACAACAAAATTATTGAGATTTCCAGTTTGAAAATATGCTAAACAAACTTCAAAGCTGCCAACACATCCTAACAAATAAAAGGCAAAATAAAATGAACACTCAACAACTCAGAGAAGCGAGATGCAGATCAAACTGCTGTCCCTCACAATGAAGGACAGCAGGCACAACGGAGGATCACAGTTTAAGTGAACAGAGACCCGGGACCATAAATCTCCATGGAAACCAGCACTGGAGTAAGAACATTTGAACTGTAATAGATGAAGTACTAGGTAGCATGAACAACTCCATGAGTTAAGAGCTCCAGGAAATTCCCCATAATTTTATGAGTTTTGACCCTGAAATCTCTGTCAGATTGTTATAGTGAAGATAAAAGAAAAAGTACTTGGTGTTTCTGCCAAGAGGAGAGTAAAATGTCCATTTTGCATTATGCCAAAACATCCTGTTCTTCTAACAAAGGCATGGGATCAATAGAAACAGTTTTACCTGAAACTAATTTGCTGGTGTTTCTGAAGACTAAACCAGCCTGGACATAGGGAAATGCCCAACTCCTCCCCTCAAGTCATTCTGTCGTACCTGAGGCAGGGAAGATGCTAAGACAGACCTGTGAAGTTAATTGCTAAAGGGCCAAAAGACTGAGACTGGATCATAGACCTCCCCACCACGCACCCCATCATCACATCACTGGAAACCTAGTTAGTGAAATTCATTTCACTCAGTACACCACATTCATGTTTTTAAAAAATTACAAGGCATAGTAAAAGGCCAAAGAAACAGTAGTTTGTAAAGATAACAGGCATCAAGAACCAGACTCAGATATGGCAGCAATATTCAAACTATCAGGCTGGAATTTAAAATACTATGATTAATATGGTAAGGCCTCTAATTTAAAAACAATCAAACAAACATACAAACAATAGACAGCAAGAAAGATGAGATGGATAATGTAAGTTTAGGGAGAAAACTTCCGAGAAAGGACAGAACAGCAAAGCTGGAGATCCTAAGTCCTGCAAAAGATGATTAATATCTTTGATGGGCTTGTCAGCCAATGAACGCAGCTTAGAAAAGGTCTCTGCATTTGAGTCTATGTCATTAGAAATTATTAAAACTAAATGTAAAGATAAAAAACTGAAAAAACTTAGAGTGTCCAAGAACTGTAGACAGTTTTTAAAAAGTAAATCAGAATAACAGAGAGAAAATAAAATACACTAATATCTCAGCTCACAAATGCTTCTAGTTATGAACAGTTCTGTTTTGCTTTACTCTGGAACCCCACATTTGGGACCAGAGACCTGCTGCCGTTTTCCCTGCATGAATGTGTAGGAGGCCATCTTCCCCAGAGTCAGAACAAACTAAACTCATGAACTGAGGAACCATTGTAAAAAGATATAAGGAATAATGACTAAAAACATTCCCCAAATTAATTTAAGACACTAGATCACAGATCCAGAAATAGGGAACGCCACACAAGTGATCGAAATATACGTACAGTCTTGTCATAATTGAACTGAAGGAAATTAATGCAAAAAGAAAGTCTTGAAATAAACCAGAGTGAAAACACCATACCTACAGAGGAACAAAGGAAATAATTGCATCTGATTCCTTAGAAATTATGTAAGAAACAAATAGAGTGAAACATTTAAAGCACTGAGAGAAAACACAAAATACCCATCTAAAATTCTGTAGCCAGGAAAATTGTCATCCAGAAGAGAAAGAGAAATAAAGACTTTACTTAAAAAAAAAAACATTATGGAAATTTTGAAAATTTTATTTTTCATTTGGAGTACACAGAAATCACATTCCTCATAAAGAGCTGTTTCATGTACACATCACATCTTAATTTTTTTAAATCATCTTTCCCTTCCCTCCCTTCCCGCGTTTTATACCTCTTGGTCCCATTCCCATTTACAAAATCTGTCTCTCTATTTCCTATTGTCTTTGTTTATTTTGCTCTTTGTACTTTGGTTTCTCATATAAGAGAAACCATGTGACATTTAATCTTCTGTGTTTGATTTATTTCACTTATCATTATTATCTCAAGACACATTCATTTTCCCACAAATGACTCAACATTATCACTTTTCATAACCAAAAAGGACTCCATTTTGTATAAATACCACATATTCCTCATCCATTCATCTGTCGATGAACATACAGTACAGGCCACTGCCAAAATTTAGCCATTGTGATTAGCACTATTATAAATGTAAATATATATGTATTATTGTTATATGATGGCTTTAACTCTTTGGGAAAATATCTGGAAGGGGAAGAGATGGATTAGATGAAATTCCTAGGTTTAGTTGTTTGAGGAATCTCCACAATGTCTGTAGTAGTTTACATTCATAACAGCAATGTATGAAGGTTCAGTTCCCCCCAAAGTCTCATAAGCATTTATAATTATTTAATTTTTTTGAAAGCCATTCTTTATGGAGTGAGATGATATCTCGGTCTTGTTTAATTAGCATTTCTCTAATGGTCAGTGATGTTGAACACGTTTATATTTATTTATTGGCAGTTTGTATTTTCTGAGAAGTGTTTATTTCGGTTGCCTATTTTTATAGAAATTTTTATTTCAGTTGGTCAAAGCTTTTTGAATTCTTTTCTGTTTATTACTAGCTATTTATCCTCTGTCAGAGGAATAGCTAGTAACTTTTTTTCATTCCATATGTTGTCACTGTATTCTGTTGGTTGGTTTTTTTTTTTTTTCTGTACAGAAGCTTTTTAATTTGATAGGATTTCCCATTAGTTGATTCTTGGTATTATTTCTTGTGCAACTTTTCAGAAAGTCCTTGCCTATGCCCATGACTTCAACAGTTTTACTTATTTTTTCCCACAGATCAAGTGTTTCTGTATTTAGCATATAGATCTTAGATTCATTTTGATTTTAGTTTAATAATGGTGAGAGATAAGGAGCAAGTTTTATTCTTTATGTGAATACTCAGTTTTCTCTGCACTGTATGTTAAAAGCTATCTTTCCTTCAGCATATGTTCTTGGCTTTCTTGTCAAAGATCAGGTTGCTCATTGCCTGGAGATATTTCTGCACCCTCTATTCTGTTTCAGTGATCCATGTGTCTGTTTTTGTGCCAGTGCCATGCTGTTTCTATCACTGTAGCTTTACAGTATAAGTCTGAGATATGATGCCTCTTGCATTGCTTTTGGTGATCATGATTCCTTTTGCAATTCTAGGTCTTTTCCAGTTTCATAAGAGTATTTGCATTGTTTTCTATAGTTCTGTGAGAAAATCTATTAGTTTCTGTTTGTTTGTTTGTTTGTTTTTGTTTTTGTTTGGTGGCACCAGGGATTGAACTCACAACCTCGCACCTGGCAGACAGGTGCTTAAGTCACTGAGCCAAACTCCTGGCCCTGGTTTTTTGAGGCAGGGTCGCATTGTGTAGCTCAGGTCAGCCTTGCGCTTGCGTTGTAGCCCAAGCCAGCCTCGAACTCACAACGCTCCTCCTACCTCAGCCTCCTGAGTGCTGGGATTAAAGGTGTGCGCCACCATGCCCAGCTTCTATTAGTGTTTCGATTGGGCTGGCATTACTTCTGTATATTACTTTCGTGAATATGGCCATTTTGAAAATATTGGTTTTGTTTTCTAGGAAACTGGAGATATCTTTCTATTTTCTGATGTCCTCTTTGATCTCCTTTTTCAGATCACTGTAGTTTTCTTTATAGAGGTCTTGTGCTTCCTTGGTTACATGAATTCCTAATATTTAATTTTTGTTGATGCTATTATGAGTGGTCTTATTTAACTTATTCATTTTTCAGTAAATTTATTATTGGTAAACTGGAATGCTACTGATCATTTTGTGTTGATTTTGTATCCTATACTACTGATTTTAGTCATTGGTTTTAGGTTGGGTCTTCCATATAAACAATCATATCTTCTGCAAATACTATTAATTTGGCCTCTTTTTTCCTATACATGTCTGTTTTATTTTTTACTCTTGCCTGATTGCTTTGGATAATATTTTGAGTATTATATTGAACAGGAGTGGAGATGGTTGACACACTTTAGTTGTTTCTTTCTTTCTTTCTTTTTTTTTTTTTTTTTTTTTTTTTTTTTTTTTTTTTTTTTTTTTTTTTTTTTTTTTTTTTTTTTTTTTTTTTTTTTTTTTTTTTTTTTTTTTTTTTTTTTTGTATCAGAGATTGAACTCATGACCTCATGCTTACCAGACAAGCGTTTGAGTTCCTAAGCTAAATCCCTGGCCCTGTTTCTGATTTTTGAAGGAAAGTTTTCAGCTTTTTCTCATTTAATTTGATGTTGGCCATTGGTTTGTCACGTATACCTTTTATCAGGTTGAGATAAGATCCTTCTATACCTATTTTCTTTAGAATTTTTATCATGAATGAATATTGGGTTGTGTCAAGCACTCTTTTCTATCAGTTGAGATGATCATGTGATTTTTATTCTTCCTCCTATTTATGTGATCTGACATTCATTGAGGTGACTCATTCACATGGAGTGCTATTACTGAAAGCCGTTGACTTATTCCTGTCATTGCATTACTTTCCTGCTGCTGATTTCTTCACCCAGCCTTTTGTGTAACTACTCATCATAGCATTCATTCTTTTAGCCTTTTTGACCTTGTTGCCTTCATTTTCTCTTTTGAGGATATCCTTGAGAAACTTCTGTAGTGCTGGTTTAGTGGTCATGTATTTCCTGAGGTGCTCTTCATGCAAATACCTTATTTTTATATTAGTTGTGACATATAACTCTATATTGGATGCTGTTTTCTTTTAGGGATTAAAGCACTTTACTCCAAGGTTTGTGTCCTTGTGTCCTTTCAGGTTTGTGTTGAGAGTCTGCTCTAATTCTAATTTGTTTATGTCTTGGGCTTGGTTTTCCTTACCTCCCTTACAGCCAGCCCTGTGGGCTGCCCTTGTGTCTGCAGAGACAGTTTCCTCTTCCTGGGAGCCAGGGCAAGGTTCCATTCAGCTTCCCTATTTTCTCTGTGTTGCTGTTTATTTCTCCAACTTATCTGTATCTTCTAATTTTCCTATTGGTTTCTTTCCAGTTCCCAGAGACCTAATTATTTTGTCTTCCCCAAGTTGTTATTTTCTAGCTATCTGGATTCTGACTCTCAGAGAGGCTGAATTTTGCTGCTGATCACACAGCTTTGCCTTTTTTTTCATGGAATTTGTCATCAGTACAGACTTGCCTTGCAAGAAATATCACAAGAAGCTCTTCCGGACAGAAAGCCATGGAAGTCAGGAATTTGTTCCAAATAAAAAAGAAGCAACAGTAGAAAAGAAACAAGTTAAGCTAAATAACATTGTTTTTGTGTTCTGATTTAACATGCATATCCAAAATAATAGCTTATATTATCTTGAATGAATACACAATTTCCAACTGCTTTTCATTTGTGTTTCAATGCCATTAAAGCATAATTTACTGTGGAACATTTTTGTACTTTTCTTATTTTCCTAATGTATGTTGATTTTGTCTTTGCTCAGTATTTTTGGCTATATATTTAGTCTGTTGCAGGTGTTCAAAGTCAACAGTCCCATTGATATAGGGGGACGAAACTCCCAACCTACTATATGTCCAGTTTGAGTTTGTGTTCTCTAAAATCGAAGAATGAATTTTAGAAACCATGGAGGGTAAGAGCAGAATATATTTATTGAGAGAAAGAAAGCTTCTGTCAGAGAGAGAGACAGAAGGGGTCCCGAGTGGGTTGCCAGAGACTCTGTCTTTTCTAGTGACTTTTATAGAGCAAAACCCTGATGGGGAAAAGTGGGAACTCACAAGGCAGATGGGCATGAGGTGGGACAGAACTGTGGTCAACCGATAAGTTTAATTGTTTAGGTAAAATTGACCAAATTGAGGACAAATTGGGAAGCGAGTCATGTAGTAAGCGAGCATTCTTACAGAACAGGAGATTGAGATGGTAATTCCTGGCTTCTCAAGATGATCCATCCCTAATCCCTAATGCTTATACTTAGGGTGTGGTTGCATTTGTTTTGCCTTCTGTCTTGAGATCTGGCCCACAGCAGGAGGTGTGTGTCTCTTCCAAGGTCACAAGATATCTGGTCCTCTGTGCCTGCTCGGTTGATGACCCAGCCCTGTCTGACTGCCTATAATATTTCTAACTAACTCAGTTGCCTGTAACACCATGGTCATCTTTCTTTTGCAACCCATTTATATTCTACTAGAATTTTACCTCTACTGTGGTCAGATTTGTGAAATGTTATATGCATTAATGACTGGGAAATGAGGCAGCACAATAATGTGCTTTCCCATCTGTATGTGAATTGAATAACATTCACCATAACCAATTTCTAAGAGTGACTTGGTCAGTCACTAATGATGACATATCTGTTATTTACACATTTACTATGGACATAGCACTAGCTGTAAAATTTTATACTTGATTCCATTTCCCACAGATAATTACGGTGGCAACAAATTTGAATTGTTTTTGGGGGGCCTGGATTATTTGACTAAAACTGGGTGATGGAAATTCACGCACACGTGAACTGTACATAGTGAGTGCTACCTATCTACATAAACCTCGTAAAATTCAAATGCAAGAAGAAATTATTAGTATCATGTAGAACATGATATATTCTTAGTCCAAGAAGGTCTTCCTTTAAGTGGAACATGAAGCAAAAATATCCAAAAGGCAAAGATAGTGGATTTGATGCCATAAAAATTAAAGAATTCTATGTGGCAAAAATCAATCTAAACAGATTTAAGAAAAAAATAAGCTAGAAAACGTAATATAAACATATTAACAAGCTTTTGTCTATATATTCCCTACCTCCACAACAGTATCAGGAGGGAAAAATATCAGTCAAACCTTATAGATTGACAAGTGAGATGTCAAACAAAATTTCTCATGTACTGTGGATGTCATGTTATGGAATACCATGTATTTTCCAACAGAAAAGGTGGAGGATTGCCAGTTTAGCCCAGATCCTTTGCAATTACACTGAGAGAAACCATGAGTAACTGTGTGACAGACAAACCTCTTTTCAGTTCTGCAAGAAAAGGAGAACAATTATCAGGATGTCAATTTCCCTGGGGCAGAACTCCAATATTGTCTCTGCACCACTGAGCTTTGCAAAACATGGAAACACACAGTCTCCAGAAAATCACTCCTAAACAAGCAGGTGAGAAAGAAGAGAAAAATCTGGTGAACTTGCCAGTTATATTTGTTGTCCTGATTTCTGGCTGTCGTGATGATTGGAAATACTTGATGCCTTCCATGTGAAGTTCAGTGGCTATAGAGAGATAAATGCAGTGCAGTTGGAAAGAATGCATCTGATAACTCACCTACACTGAATTATTTATAGTCTTCACTGGGAACTGTTGATTAAGAAATGAGCAGATACAGGCAGGAGCAGCTTCTGAATCTGTGCCTAAGTACTTCAACTATTTCTGAGGAATTCCTCGGACAACTGTGTCAGAGAGGAACTGAAAAATGGAGTATAATAAGTACAGAGATCATGCCCTTGTCAGCCAGCATCCGGAGAGCATTACTGATCTTCAGCAAATTATTACTGATCCTCAGAAAAACGGACTGCGACTGGGCCTAAAACCTGACCGGAATTTTCCACAGATGTGTGTGATATTGGAGACAAGTTTGCAGCTGCACTCGCCAAATCACCTTTGCAGAGTGCAGGAGGTCACAGCCAGAGGAGCAAAGGCTGCTCTGCTCCTTCTCAAGCAGAACAGGGCTTCAAAGTGCTGAGTTATCACTCCCCAAGGATGGAATACCAGGTTATAGATGTGCAGTCCCTCAGCTTATTACTACCCTGAAGCTGCTCAGTCACAAGCCTTCTAAACAGGTGCTTAATTGGGAGTGGATAGAATGAATCGAGGCCAGGGCAGCTGGCATTTGGGACCAGGTTTTTCTCTGCTCTCCAGGGTTTAGACGAATTCTTAATATCTTTCTGTGTATAGTTTTCATTGGTTCATTTCTGTATTTGTACATTTAAATCTACGAAGTGGTGACGACATAAGTTGGCATATGCAATGAGAAAAGCCTCCGTTATCACATGCAAATAAGTCAGTGAGTAGTTTCTCTTCATAAGCCTGAACAACGGTTTTCTGAGCTCTTCTGCTCTGTGCAAGGTTGATAAATACTGCACAATAGGTAAAATGAAACAGGAGACAGCACATAGCATTTCATTCCATGAAGTTTTAAATACTCTTACGCAGCAATATACAGAGTTTAAGAACACAGGTTAATAGTGTGTCCTTAGGTCAGATGCCAGAATTTCAGTCTCTGCTCTGTAACAATGTAAGAGCTGGGACAGATTACCTCCCCAAGCTTTATTGGCCGCATCTGATAAAAATCAGTGTCTAACTGTGGTAACCTGAATAGCATACTTGCCTCAAGATACTCACATCCTAATTCCCAGGATTTGTGAATTTTGCTTTATATTGAATGTTAAAAGGGATCTCACAGATGTGATTAAGGTAAAAATCTTGAGATGAGGCGATTATTCTGTACCCCTAAATATAATCACAAGTCATGTTAGAAGAGACTGGTACCAGACTTCACTACAGATAAAGAGAATGTGACAATAAAAAATAGAAACTACATTGGTGCAGTTCAAAGCCAAGATATGTCGGTAGCTACCAGAAGCACCAGAAAACACAAGAAAAGAATATTACCCTAAAACCCTGTCACTTCTTGATCTCAGTCCAGTGAAATTGGTATCAAAATTTTGATCTACAGAACTCCAGGAAAATAAATGTGCTCTATTTAGACCAATATGTGCGTGCTAATTTTTTAACAGCCAAAAAAAATACCTGTGTGTAGCTGTACCTCCAATGAAAACGTGTCCGTGGAAACACAGTAGTGTGCCTAAGAGGAAGCACATATAGGGGCTGAGGTTTTAGCTCAGTGGCACAAGTGTCTGCCTGGCAAGCACGAGGTCATGAGTTCAATCCCCGGTACCAAAAAACCAAAAAAAAAAAAAAAAAAAGAAGAAGCACATATGCTGTGCATGTTTACCATTTTGGCAGACTGAAGTTTTGGTTTTGAAGAATTGTGTCAGTTACTTTTTCATTGCTGAGACAAAATATTCAACACCCAACGTTAAAAGGGGAAAGATTTATTTGGCTCACAGTTCGTAGAGGCTTCAGTCCATAGCTGACTGGTTTAAAGGCAGGGTGGTATGGTAAACGGGCATCACAAATGAGAACCAGTTCATGATATATAGAAGGCAGCGAAGCAAGCAAAGGACTTTGACAGCTTTTTTCTGCTCCTTTTATACTCTATCTAGGTTACCGAGTTTAGGGTGGTGCCTAAGCAATCAGTGGACTGATGTAGTGATCACACACCCTGGACCCCAGCATCACACCTCCTTAGATCGAACTACCTCTGAGAAAGCCCCATCCATGACAGCATGAGGCTGCGGGAGGACATCTAGACACAAGCCATAACAGGAATCATTGAAAACAGTATGATGGCTACTATTTCTCTTCGCACTCACCCCAGTAACTAAAGCGTAGTTATTTGGTAGAATGAGTTTCATGCTTCATCACTCACCCGCTTTTCTTCTACTACTTAAATGGAAAAGGTTACTTCTCACTTAAGTCACATTATTAATTATCCTTCTAATTTTCATGTGTCTTTCCAAATGTTAAAGGAAACAAAGTCATTTCTCAACTGGCTCAGGTACTACACTAAGTTATTATTCCAAGCAAAACTTTACTCCCTTGCAGGTTTCAGTGACAGAAACTTCTTTTTTTATTATGCAATTTTAAAAATTAATTTTATTGGTACACTTTTGACATACATAATGATCACGTTCATCATAAGAAATTTGTACCTGTACATAATATATTTTGCTTCTTTCTTTTCCTCTCCTTTCCCTTCAATCCTGTTTCCCCTCTCCATTTATAAAACATTGTTTCTATTGTTTTCCTTCCATTATTTTAAAACTTTTTGTCCTTATTTTCTTCCTTTCCTTCCAGTTTCGACTTCTGGACTTAAGTTCTCCCTAAGTCTCAGCATTATTCATTTTCTCATTTTTATCTTCTCCCTTCAGAATCTTTCAATTTAGTCCCTCCCTGAAACATGGCTTACAGTAATGTGGCACAGCCATACGACCAAAAATTCAGATGTCCTATTTTTTAAATCCTGGTTTTTACTTTGAATCTTGTGTTTTTATGATCATTAACTGTGCAACATTAGACTTTGTATGGCATCGTGCAAGGAATGTGCCAATAAAACGTTAATTTGAATAATAAGAGTTAGTATTTGTTAAAAACTTAGAATAATGCATATGATAAAGTAGGTACTGCAAATGTGTTTGTCTAAAAATATTAAATGCAAATTCTAAGCTTCTCACTGATTTAACTTTCTTTCATAATTTTTAAAGCTCATAAAGTTTAGGCTTATAAATATTTTGGCATTTTCAAGGCTCACATTTTCTCTGTATGTGATATATATGTGCATGTGTTTGTGTGCATTTGTGTGTATGTGTGTATGCATGCATGTATGTGTGTGTGTGCGTGTGTGTGTGTGTGTATTAAAGTCAATGAAACTTCAAGGGAAATAGAAAATATTTTATTAAGAAAAAAGTTACATAAGGTATTTTACCAAAATCAGTATTTCTAAATTACTGCACTACAGTTTAGGCTAGCGCAATGACAAATCAGAAAATGACCTAGTATTGCTTCTCAACCTTTTGGCTAAGATCAAGTGAAAATGACCTAGTTTGCGTTTATCCATTTACCTCGAGGAACCCTCCTCATCAGTCTCATGCCTTTGCCCATGAACTTTGAGTTGTCCTCTATCCCTCTGAAAACTTAGATCCAAGAAAGTCTCTCATATCACTCGCAAATAACTTAGTGTGAATTTAAAACAAAGGAACTGTTTACCTCAGAGAGAAAAAATTTTTAGTGGAGATTTTTGTGCCTTTTCTGGTTCCTTGTCCTACACCTTTCTCCTCACCTAACCTAAATCAGTAATCCATGCCATAGGCTCTAGCCCTTAGCATCTGTTTGAGTCTAGAAGCCTTAGTTTTTCTCCTGTAAGGTTCATCTACAGACTTTGCTTTTTTTTTAAATTTTAAACAGAAAACAGTAAAAATCACAATAAAACAGAATTTCAAAACAGGCTAGTAGGAGAATAACAATAATTAATACCCTGCATGTTGTTACGTTCCTAATAGTTGTTCAGAGAATGTCTTAGTTACTTTTATCTCGTTGCTGAGACAAAATACCTGATGCCCAAAATTAGGGAAGGAAAAGTTTATTTCTTATAGTTCTTGGAGGTTTCAGTCCATATTCAGTTGGATGTAAGGCAGTGTGGTGTGACGGGGCCGCCCTTCATGGCGGCCGCTGCAAACAGCAAAGTGCGAACCGGTAAGAGAGGGAAAACACACCTTCTTCCCGCCCTTACCCTGCATGCTGGCCCCACCCCGCGTGGGTGCTGCACTTGTACCAACAATCCCAGCCCCAGACAGCAAACCAATCACAAATGCTAGACTCAGCCGTGTCCATGTCATGATTACATGAGACTTGGTGGGGCCACAGGAGAATAAACCATAATAGAGTACAAGATATAGTCATAAAATATTATCCAGAACAGTATTAGTACAAAATTTCCTTTTCCAGGAACTAAGAGAAACTAGCTGTATAACTATTTTAGCCATATTATATATATAATGATTTCTTTTCCATTCCTTCCTTTCCCCTTTCTTCCATCTTTCTGCATCTATTGAGGTCATCTTGGGATTCTTGTCTTTGGTTCTGTTAATATGGTGTATTACATTTATTGATTTGCATATGTCGAACCATCCCTGCATCCCTGATGAATTCTACTTGGTCATGGTGTATAATCTTCTTTATTATTTATTGCATTCTGTTTGTGAGTATCTTATTGAGTATTTTTGCATCTATGTTCATTAGGAAGATTGACCTGTAGTTTTCATTTTTGGGGTTGGTTCTTCTCTGTTTTGGAATCAGGGTTATACTTGCCTCCAGAAATGATTTTGGAAGTATTATTTCCAATTCAATTTCCTTAATGAGTTTCAACATTAGTGACATTATTTCTTCTCTAAATTTCTTACAGAATTCAACAGTGACTCTGTCAAGGTCTGGTCTTTTCTTTTTTGTAAATTTTTAAGTACATTTTCAATTTCATTAGCTGATATTGGATTATTTAGAACTTTTATATCTTCTTGATTTAGTTTTGTCAATTCAATTGTGTATAGGAATCTGCCCATTTCATCTGTATTATTAGAATATAGGTTATCATTGTAGGTGCCGTTGGTCTTCTGAATTTCTGTAGGATCTGTTGTGATTTCCCCCTTTTCATTCCTGTTTGAATCTATGCTTCTTCTTTCCTCTTTTGATGAGGTTGGCTAATGGTTTATCAATTTTATTAATTTTTTCAAAGAACCAACTTTTTGATTCATTGATTTTTTTGTATTTTTCTTTGTATCAATTGTATTAATTTCTGCTCCTTTGTATGAGATTTGGGTCTGACTTGTTCTTCTTTTTCTAGAAGTTTGAGGTTCTACATCAGGTTGTTTATTTGAGCTCATTCTTTTTTTCTATAAAACTTCATTCTGTTTTTCATAAACTGTGAGAGTTTATTGTTCTAAATTACCCTCGGGTCCCATAAGTTTTGGTATGTTGTATCAGCACTATTGTTTAGTGGTATTTATCGTTTAAATTCATCCTTAATTCTTTCTCTGACTTATTAGTTGTTCAGAAGTGTGTTGTTTAATTTCCATGTTTTTATATATAGTCTTTCTGGTTTCTTTTGCCATTGATGTCAAGTTTCATTGTGCTATGGTCAGATAGTATGTATGGAATGATTTCAATTCCTCTACATTTACTTAAACATGTTTTGTGGGCTTGCATATGGTCTATTCTGGAGACCATCCCATGTGCAGCTGAGAAGAATGTGTATTCTGATATTTTGGGTTTGGGATGGAACACCGCAGACACCTACCAAGTCCATTTAATTTAATTCTGATATTTCTTTGTTGATTTTTTGTCTAGCTAATCAGTTTGTGAGATTGAAGTATTAAGGTCCCCCCACTACAATTGTTATTCATGGATGTTTTATGTCTTTGGGTGCACTGGTGTTTGGAAATATATATATATATATATATATATATATATATATATATATATATTTATGATTGTTATCTCTTGTTCTTGGAGTGTTCCCTTAACAACTATGCAGTGACCTTCCTTGTCTCTTGATAAATTTTGGCTTGAAGCTTACATTGTCTGCAAATAGAATAGCTACCCCTGCTTTCTTCTGGGTTCCTGTGGCATGTAGAATTGTTTTTCATCCTATGACTTTTAGTATATGAATTTCTTTTTGGTTTAAATGGTTTTCTTGAATGTAGCATATTATTGGATCTTGTTCCTTGATCGATTCTACCAGTCTGCTTCTTTTGATTGGTGAGTTGAGGCCATTTATATTGAGACCAATACACTGATATGTATTGGCTTATCTTTTTCATGTTATTTTTCTGTTGTTGGTTCCCTGTAAAGACTTCACTGTTATCTTGGGACTTACGAGGACCATTTCAGCTGTCTGAAGTAAAGCCTGAACTGTTTTTCAGAAGGCCCTCATTGCATCAGTTCACCCTGGCAGTCACTGGCTCAGGAACAGCTTGGCGTGTTTGTCACAGTCAAGAGCTGTTTCTAGATCTCTAAATTCAAACTATTTAGAGAAAGATATTCATCTACAAGTCTGAAATTCTTATGTTTTCCACATGCCATCTTTAGGTTAATGAAAAATAGATGTAGGAAAAATCCCTTGCTTACTATCACCTAGAGTTCTAATTCCAAATTCCATACGGACATTTTAATTTTATGAGATAATTGGTTTCTCTAGTAAGTTCCTGCTTAAGATCTAGTGTAGTGTTTGGCACAGTCTGGATCATGGACTATATCATTTATGCAGTAAAGAGTTATGGCTGTATTTTGGACATGAGATTAGGTGATAGGATCAGACTTATGCATTTTCCATAAGGAATAATCAATGAACATCCATCTTGTCTTCTACCTCCCAAACTGAGTGGTAACAGGCAAGTCTAATGGAAAAGGAACAGATCCAACTGAGTGAACAATCCTAAATTTGAGAATTAAAAACTAATTTTTTTTAATGTTGAGAGTAAAGTCATGCCCCAAGGGCTCATGCCAGTGGCCAGGAGAGAACTGGTGAGCCCAGCTTGGACCTGGAAAAGAAGCCAAACTCCGAGGCCCTCGGCCATCAGGGGAGCATCAGTGAACCACTGCTCCGTGCCTGTCCAGCACTCCAGGAACCCCAGACAGAAGGAACCTAGGTGTCTGGTCCAGTCCACTATGCAGAGGGACTGGCAGCCAATAAAGGAAGCTCCCAAGATGCAGCAACGGGCTGACTCAGAGAAACACAGGAAAATGTCAAGATGAAGGAGCAAAATGCAATGTCAGACCTCTAGCCCACACAGAACAAGTTCCAGAGACGCAGATACAGTAGAAATTGGAAGCCACATACCTGTAATCTCTGCAAAGATAACAACTGAAGTAAAGAAGTAACTTAGTTCTCGTCTTGTTTAGTTAATTTTGTATGGTTACGTTTGATGGTTTGGAGCACTATCGTGCAGGTAACAAGAGGCATTCTGGTAGCCATTGTCAATTTCCTATTATCTTGTTTGGAAGTCCTATATCATTTTCATCTTTTTGCTTTGTTTGGTTTTATACAGTTTTGTTTTATTTGATTTTATTATGTCTGATGGTGTGGGCAGTTATTTTGGAGATAACAAGGTATGTTATGGCAACCATTGTTGATTTCCTATTATTTTGTTTTGAAGTCCTGTATCACTTTTATTGTTTTGTTTTGATTGGCTTTAGTCAGTTTTATTTCGTTTGGTTTTATTCCCTTTAAAATAAAAATTAAAAAATTTAAACTTAGTTTATTGGTACAATTTGGATATGCATAATGATCACATCCATCATAGGGAATTTGTACCTGTACATGATATATTTTAGTTCCCATTTTTTCCCATTCCCTCCCCTCTCTTTAGTCCTTCTTCCTCTCCTTATTTATAAAACATTGTTTCCATTTTATCTTTTTTTCTCATGTTTTTCTTTTTCCTTCCTTCCCTCCCCAATTCCCCTTTCCTTTTTAATAATTACTTCCTATTTCACAATACCTGGTATATGTTTTGGTTCTGATTTACACTTTTAGTTTCTCACATCAGAGACAATGCTATATTTACACATGTGTCTAATTTATTTCACTTAATAAAAATTCTTTCTTATAGGAAAAAATTGCAAGGAAAAAAAGAAGAAACATGATTCAAACTTTAGGAAATGTAATGAAATCTGTGTGATAAAATAAAAGTTGTACTCTCAAGCAAACTAAAATACATATAACAAAATTTTAAACAACATAGGACTGAACAACACTTAACCAAAATAATTTCTAGGTCTTCAAAAATTACAGCCAACTTATGGGTAAACATGGAATACTTTGCAGTAATTTCACCATAAATGTAAATATTAGCAGTTTGTTATTCACAAACAGAAGCAAACATGTAGTTGGTGTTGCAGAGTTGAACAAAGGGAAAGGAAGCACAGAGTAACTACCAGATGCCACTGTTTCGTGCATAGCGAAAGTCACAAGGTTACAATTTGTAACAGCCAAATCTTGGAAATGACACAAGTGTCCATCAATCAAGGAATGGATAAAAAAATGTGGTATTTTTATACAATGGAGTACTACTCAGCTATCAAGAAAGATTGCATCCAGACTTTTACAAGTAAATGAACACGACTTGAGACCATACATACACATAAGTGAGATAAATCAAACCCACATGTGTAAATACCGTATTGCCTCCCTAGTGTAAGAAACTGAAACAGTATATATGATCCAAAATCTACAATAAATACTATGTAAGGGTAAGAAACTGCTCAAAGAGCAAAAGTAATTGGGAAAGGGAAAAGGAGGAAAGTAGAGGGAAAAGGAAAGAAATATAAATCTGTGTATACATATATGTAAGATAGCTAAAATGACTATACTGCTGGATGTATTAGTTATTGAGAATGAACGGTTAATACTCATATGATGGGATCCATTTTATATGTCTATATCTGTTAATGCAAACAACTGTGTTGAAGGTAATGATACGCAATATTACAGCCATTGTCAAGTTCCTATCATCTTGTTTTGTAGACCTATAATGTTACTGTTTTGGATTTGCTGTTGTTGTTTGTTTGTCTCTTTTGCTTTTTGTCTTCCTTTTCTGTGTCTTTTTTCTCTTAAATAAAAAAAGAAAATCACAAGGTTAGATTTAAATGTTGATAAAATAAGACATCAAAATAATCATTGCAATTTCTTGAGAATTTCTGTGCGTCCAGCACTAAATGAATATATTAGTCTATTTAATTGTGGTGAGCAACATATGAGATGGGTATTATCCTGTTTCCTGGTTTAAAGACAAGAAGGCAAAACCAAAGGAAGTTTATATGATTTATGCAGAGTTGTGAAATTGATGAGATAAAGATTCTTTCTCAGATGCCTATTCCCCTTAGCCAGTGCTTTGAGCCACTAAACAACCATTGCCCACATGAGTAAAGCTAAAATAAGGAGAAAAATTAATGCTGTAAAATGAACATTATGATAAGGAAATTAGTGGGAATGTGAGCTTTTCCTCCTCCTACTTGTTGGAATGGAAAAATAGTGTCTAAAATGGATAGATTATCATACAGGAGATAAATATAAAGTTTAAAACTACAGAGGTAATATCAAAGTAGCTAAAAACTATGAAGAGAGGGCTTGAGTTGATAAGCATCCTAAACATTCAGTTTTATTCAAGTTCATGTATTAGTTACACAAAAATAATTTTTCTATTTGTTTTTAAATAACATCACAGATGTAAGTATAACAAAACAGGAGAATCAAAGTTATTTTTACATTTCTCAATACTTACTGAAAGTTTGCCTTAGTAGGATCATTATTTCTTAAAAAGATAAAAAGTATGAATTTTGAAAATTTGTTTCTGGTAACATTGCCAAGTGGGATAGAGAAATGCTGCAGGACTATCAGATACAAAGTGAACTTCAACCCTGCTTCTCACAACCACGTCTGACTATGGAGAGCAGAGGATTTTTGCAGACAGGGAGCAGAAATTTTGATCCTCTGGAACTCTTATAAACAACTTAAGAGTAAATGAATCAGGCGGCAGGTTCCCCGAAGAGTCCAGTCGTCTCTCTATGGTGGTATTCTTTGTTTTCACAGGGCTAACCTCATAAATGCTGCCCTAGGCACAGTGCTGTGCATTTTTAGACTCACGTATTATATTTTTCCTTGTGTTTACTTCATAAATGTTAGTACTTTTATACTCTATTTAAAAGGGAGTTCTCCTATTTGAATTGCCTAGTAAAGGCAATCAGAGTACTGGTAGGTAAAGAATCATATATGGAACATATATACATATATATGTAAATTCTTTATTTCCTTCCTTTCATCTATCTATCATCTATCTGTCTGTCTGTCTATCTATATATCCATCATCTATCTACCCACTTCTATCTTTCTAGATCATTGATGGCAAGCCTTTTAGAACTTTTGATGATTCAAACAGCCTGCTGTGGCTCGTGTGCTATAGGTTTGCCATCACTGAGCTATATCTATCTCCCAGTCATCTGAAAAATGTCATCTCATCCGACTATAGCAAAGTACTGTTTGTAGACTAGTGGCTTACAGACATTTATTTTATAAACTTGTGGACCATGGGAAGTCCAAGACCAAAGCAGGTTCCATTCTTGGTGAGAGAACCTGCCTGGAAGGTGGCTGCTTTTGCACTATATATTCTCATGAGGAGCTCTGATGCCTCTTTCTTCTTCACAGGGACTGACTGCTTCATGAAATTTTCACCTTGTTAGCCTCACCTAGTCTCGATTAGCTCCAAATCCTTCACATCTTTTTTGTTTTTAAGGTTGCAGACATAACCTCAAGGGCTTCACATCTTACCATAATACCAGTATACTGTAGATTGCAGGTTCAAAATATGAATGAGGGAGCACAAAAGTTAGTCCATAATTTTATCAATCTGTCTATCTATTTATTATCTATCTATCATCAGCTATTATCTAACTATGCATTACTATAGTAGAAGAATAAAAACAATGGCTTATAAATTGCTTCCCTATATTTCATTTTAACTTTTCAAAAAATAGCAGATAATAACAGAAGCACTGAGTTCCCTGAGACTATTGAAGACTGAGTAAACTGTTTGTGATTACACAGTCAATAAATAATGAGGCAAACACTTCAACCAAAATCTTCTCTCTCTTTTCTCTCCTCCCACTTGGCTGAGTCTATTTGAGCTGTATCATTTTACAAACCACTCTCTGAGGTCATCCATTTTCCTTCTTGGCTTTAACATTCCATTATTTGCAGTGCTTTTCCCTTATGACTCAATTTCCTGCCCCTAGACGTTTTTTCAAATTTCATCTTCTTAGTGAGTCTTGTCTTGTTCATAGTTAAATTGAAATCCGTGGTTCTCTCCACTCATAGTCTTAATCCTCCTTTTATTACTTAATGCTGATTGGCATTTTTGACTACCTCACCTGCCACATAATTTATATGCTTGTTGTTTCCTCCACTAGACTGTAGTCTTTATCAAGTGATGAAATCTGTTTTTCTTGTAGTGCATACTGCCACTTTCAATAGTTCACAGCACATCCTATCTGCTCAAGAAATATGTTAAATTGATAAACAAGTGAATGATTTGTTTTCCAAATATTACCCAGTCCTTAAATAGGTATCGCATGCTATTAAAAGTAGAACTTACTTTTTTTAAGTAAAGCAGAAAAAAAGGTAGAAGTAATACAGAATTTCAAAAGATGTAAGGAATCAATACTAGTTAATATATTAAATACTGTTATCTTAGAAGTGGTTATTCAAGTTATGAAATCTAGACATGAAAAAAATCACACAATCAAGCAACGACAACACAAACTATTTCTAATGAACTAACAGAGGATTAGCAGTATAGTTATCTATCTTGCATACTTGTACATACATACAGTTATATGTATTTTGAGCACTTTCCCTTTCCTTATTACAATATCTATCATACATTTTGGATCTTATTACTCTTTCACCTTTTTGCCAAAATCACCAAGTCCATTTGTCTGAGCCGGTGACTAGTTGAGGCCTGAATCTGCTGCTGTTACCTCTTTAGCTCCGCTTTTCTCTTACCACTTCCTCACCACACGAATTGTCAGCAACTTTGGATCAGGAGCTCATTGCTACTGCTTTGCATAGGGTACTGCAGAATTTCTCATGGGTTTCATTGACTCTGATCTGGCACCATTTACTTCTTCCTTCTCACACAGCCACCAGGACTCAAACTCAGGACCCCATGCTTGCCAGGCAGGTGCAGTGCTGTGCCGTGTATCCCTGGCCCTACAGGGTTGTTTCTGGAGCGCTCCATATACTCTTACCATCTCTTTGCTAAGAGTACTTCCATTGCATCTTGTCCTTTCAAGAAGATGGACAGTGGCTTTGCAAAGGCGTTAGTCTGTCCGCATCCTGCCTTTATCAAGCATGCAGGTACAGCTCCCAAGCTGTTCGCTCTTTGCCTCAGCTGACCACCTATCTGGTATTCTGCTGACCAGCCATCTACTTTTCTTCCCTAAGTTTTCTTGTGCTATTGCTTTGACTTGGAATAGTCATTTTCCACTTTATTCCTTCCTTCTTGAAGACAGAAATGATTCACAGTGCGTCCTATCTGAACTGTTTAGTGAAATCAAGTAGGAGACGTAGTTTATGATCTTTTCACTTCCATGAGCACCTATCCCTCCAGTTGTAATTTGGAGTCTGATTACCAATCTCCTCAATATATCATAAATCCCTCTGAAGCAAGAAATGTCTTTCTTTCTGCTCTGTATCTCCAGGGCCTAGCAGAATACCCAGGGTCTAGTCATCACTGAATAAATGTATAATAAAAATCTGTTCCAGGCTAATGAAAATGCTTGTACTTGTCTCTTTTCTCTTTCTTAAAATGGTTTTCCTGGGTTATGTTATGCCTTAGAAAACATTGACTTTTCAGCAATTGAGTCTAGTGGAAACACAGTATCTCAGGTCAGGTAGAACTGTATATAATTATAACTCTTACAATTTAACATCTTAGTGGTTCAGACTATAGCAGAGCTGGGAATAAAAATCTATTCTGATGTTTAAGGACCATGATAAGTCCTAAACAAATTTAAATTTTCAATAATTCCAGAGGCAGAACAACAACAACAACAACAACAAAAAAAAAGCTACGTTTTTATACATAACTGGGTAAATCTAGGGACCATAGAGGCAAATAGGTGAGAAAAAATGGAATGTGTGTGAGAGGAGGCCCCACTGGATATCACATCAAATGTGTTCCTTTAGCAAACCCTATCAGACAGAACATCAGTGCCTTCTGTTGATGACAAAGTAGTGATACTGGCAAAAGTACTACATGTGTTCTGACCAGCCAGGGCCAAGATACACTAATGGAAGGAAAGAGCACAAGGGCCTTCTCCCATGGAAACGAAGTTGTCTCCTGGGGCTGTACTTCTGCATCTGGGATGAATGGACCAAAGCTGCTTAGGATGAAGGTGGCACTGAAAGTCAACTCCAACATATGAGCAGTGCTGGCGCCTGCAACCAAGGTGAGTGATTGTGACTCACCTGAGTGAGCTCCTGGTGCTGGAAAGGAAGGTGGAATCAGAAATATGTGTTGGTCATGGTAGGAGCTCTTCTAAGTGTAGACATTTCTTTCCCACCTACCAGGTAAATTGGTGGATAGGAGGAGGACAAAAATTTACACTGGTGGAATTCCTTATCATGGCTCCACCTATATACTGGGCAGGTGGACGCCAGGCATCTTGAATGAGGATGCCAATAAAAGTATTTTCCAACACAGGGTATTTCTAACTGCTACAGATGTGGTATGGCCAGCTGAGTGCCAGGTACTAGTATGGAAGGTAAAATCAGATATGTGCCCTAAGTCATGTTTCCAGACTGTAATAGGAGAACCTCAAGGTTTCTTTGTCCTTCTGTACACCGAGAACACTGACAATTAGTTAAAGGAAATGGCTGACACCCCAGGTGGACTACCGACCCTTCCATAGTACCAGCTGTGTTTTGGGGAGGTGCACTGCAGATGCCTGGAACGTAACTGGTGCTGGAAGTGTCTCCCTGTACAGGGATGGTGCTAGTGCTTGCAATTGCTATGGACATGTTACGACCAAGTTATCCCCAGGTGCTAGAATGCAAGGCAGAAGCAGACTTTAATATCATCTTTCTGTCCATAGTTGTATCTCTAAGTGATAAATGTTTTCTGTACAGGTATGGTTCAATGCACTGATAGAGTATGGGAATAGAAAGGTTAATTTAAGGTGTCAGCCCCAACCCTGGTACCCTCAATGTCCTGGACCAGTAGGCAGTGAGTTTAACACACAGAGAACAAAATTGTCATTAAAAGTGTGCCCAACTCACGTGGTGCTTGCGTATGCAACTACAGTAGATGTATTATCCCAAGGTGAGTTCCAGCTGCTATGGTGGAGGATGGAACCAGACACGTCTTCTAACATGTGCTGCTTGGTGGTGATGGTAACTGCTCTAAGTGCACAAGACTTCTTTTCTGATACACAGCAGGAGAAGAGCTTACTCCCTGCCATGGGTATTATGCCATCTGCTCCTATAGCACAACCTATACACTGGGAAAGTGGGTCTTAGGCACTTGGCGTGACGGAGCCCTGACAGTTTGCCCTAAAACAAGGCTGGTGCTAGGATTGGCAGCCACAGTTGAGGTAGTAAGGCCAAGTAAGCAGAGGGACTACAAAGGGAAGTGAAACCAAATACATCTTCTAATACATCCGTCCTGCCCGTGATAGTCACTCTTTTGAGGGTTGAAGTTGTTTTCCTTCCAGACACTTCACAGGCCAACTGCTGAATAATGGAATGAGAAACACTTGCAAAAGGTACGGTGCCATCCTCTCCTATGGCACTACCTGTGTTCAGAGAAAGTGAGTGCCAGGAGGCTGCAATTAGAACAGCACTAGAAGCACATTCCAGGACACAGTGTTATATGCAACAGCAGGGCGTGTGGTATATCCAGGTAAGCCATGGGTGCTAGAACAAAGGGCAGAATCAGACATGTGCCTTAATACATGTTCCCTGGCCATATATTATTGCATGCTTTATGGTCATGAGTACGGGACCATCCCCTACCATGCCACTTCATGTGTTTTGGGAAGGTGGGTCCCCATTGCCTGAAATTAAGGTAGCAATAAAGTGTGTCCAAATAACAGTGGGTACTGGTATTTAGTACCATGGAGGAGTTGGTGTAACCAGGTGAGTCCCAGGTGCTCTGATGAAAAGTAAAACCATATAAATCTCCTAAGACATGTTTTTGGTCCTGTGGTGGCTCCTCTAAGGGATAAAATTTTGTGCCATCCAGGTATGCCTCAGTATACTGATAGGTAGGAAGAGAAGGACAGCTTACCGCCACGGGGGTGGCACATCCTCTCACAGCACTGCCTGTGTCCTGGGATGAGGGTGATGCTGGAAGTGTATTCCCACTTGAGGGCAGTGCTGGTATTTTCAACCCAAAGGATGAGATGCCACCAAATGAGCAGAGCCCTACAGTGGAAGACTAGACGTGTCTCCTGACACAAATTTTCTGCCTATGAAGGTGATGTTTCTTTTTCTCCAGATATGCCAAGGTTTACTGAAATTGTAACCATTCATGAATCCTAACACATGTTTCTGGACCTTGACAGTTGTTTCTCTAAGTGAGGAAGGTCTTTTCTCTCCTGGTGTACTGTAGTTGCACTGATGGGTAGTAGCAACGAAACAATCTGCGTCCATGGGAATGGGACCATCCCTCACAAGGCACTGCGTCTCTTCTGGGTAGGATTGCACTATGTGCTCCAAGTGTGGTTGGCACTAGAAGAGTGTCCAACTCAAGGGTGGTGCTGGCAGTTGCAACTCCTTGGGATGTGGTGGGACCTCAGGTGGTAGGATGACAGGAGGAACCACACCTGTGCTCCGAGAACATGCTGCCCGGCCATGGTGGTGATTTGTGTAAGGTTTGAATGTTTTGTTTGTCTCGCTTCCTCTGAGGTGCACTGATGGTTACGGGGAAGAAACAAGCTTACAATGATGAATATGGCCCATCCCACCCCGCAGCACTGCCTGCGTTCCTGGAGCACTCCCATACCTGGTTTCCATTCAACTTTTCCTGCACATTTGATAAAATAACATTTAAGCCTATGGTCCTTCCTCAGGTAACAAAGATGGTATTGGCCCAGTCGGATTCTGAACACAGATTTTGTGACTCCAGAGTTCATGCCCCAGATCCTGGTACATCGGCATTGTATTTAGGTCATGTATTAGCATTTTAAAAATACCCTTGGTGCTGCCAGCTCTTAGCATTAGAAAGCATTAGTTTAGGAAGAGCTCCTAAGCTGGCCAAGATCCATAATGATTCAATCCATTCACAATATATAGGACAATTGTCAGTATCTTTGAGTGGCTCCAGTCTGCTCAAAATCTATAGGACAATTGTCAGCAGAGCTTCAGTCTCTGTCTTTCTTGGCATTGAGTCTGGTACCCCAGATTTCTATTTGATTTAGTCTGTAGGATACTCATATGTGAAGGTTGTAGTCAACATCAAATTAGGCCTCTGGTTTAAGAAATTGGCCAATGTGTTATTCCACATAGATAAGAAGCCTGTTTTTCTGGCCTTACTAGAATATGTCTAGAAAGCAAAAGCATCATTGCTGCTATGTTGGAAGGTGTAACCAGACATGTCTTCTAATATGTGCTTCTTGATCGTGATGGTAACCCCTCCAAGTGTACAAAACTTCCTTTCCCTCCAAGTATGCCTCAGATGTGACTGATAGATAGAAAGATCCCAGTATCTTGCCATCGTGTGTGCAGGTTAAGAGTGAAGCACTACACTGGATTAAAGTAAAATCCACACAGTGTAGTCATTGTGATCCTTCTGGCTGGGCTCATTAGTCATGAGGTATTGCTGTAACTTTAGAGGAACTCAGATGTGCTTACTCCCAACATCCCTCCATTGGTTGGTAGGACAAGCAAAATGCATACAACAATTCTGTGAGCTGGAAGACGCAGCACGACAAAGGTCTGGAGACCCTGAGCCATGACTCTATCTTGTCTGGAGCTTGTTTCTTTGAGTCTCCTTCGTTGCAGTGCTTTTCTCTCGGTTTGAGCTGATGTGTATTAGACAATTGGCGGGCAGAAGTTTCAGAACCAAGAATCTCAGAGATCAGTTAGAAATAGCCTATGTACTTTTTAATTTTAAAAAATCTATTGAAATGGCATAAGCAGGTGCTGTGCGCTGCAAAATTGGTCTTAGCTCTTTGCCCACTGCATTCATATTATATCTGAACAAATTTAGGTCTTCATTCGCAATAAATCTTGAGATTGGTTGACACAAAAGTTTTTTGTCAGACTCTTACTCAGTTTGAAAAGAGAAGCATTGTGAGCCCTTTTTAACCTTTCCATGAACAGCAGTGATTTATAGTTATGGCAGCTAAACATACTTTCTTGATATCATTTCAGTAGAGTTCAATGAGAAAAAAGATTTTGTTTCTTTGAACAGAAAAAACTGTTACAAAATCAGTGCAAAGATTTTCGATAGGATCTCTGAGAAAGATGTCCACATGTCATATTTATAAAATATTAAATTTCTGGTAAAGTTCTGTCATTTTAGTTCCATTTTCACCAAAGGGAAAAATGTATTAAACTTTAAATGACTAGAATCCAGGACAATAAAAGGGAACTTGGACAAGGTTGTTCCAGAAAAGTTTACATCTTGATTTTAGCAATCAAAGGGGAATAGATGAGCAAGGGCCGGCTTTGAGGCATAGTTCATCTAATTAAGGCAAAATAATATTAAATATGAGTTGACCTTGATAATTTGGTGTTACAATGAAAATATACTGAAGTAAACTTTATCAAGGCAAAATATCCTGGAAAAATTTTTCAATTATGTAAAATGTTTCACTAATATCTATTTATAATTAGCATCTGAGATTATTTTTAATTTGACTATTTTCAAAGCATCAATCTTCCACCAAATCTAACAAGCCTCGGGTGGCTGGTATTGGATAGAAGTGTGGTAGTCAGTGTGAACTGACCTCGTGTCCTTGAACTGTCCAGCTCAAAAACTCTAACTTTCATTATCTTGACCACAAACCACCCATTCTAAACCATATAGTTAATGTGGGGACATACTGCATGGCTCATGTAGCTCATCAAATGAACTTTTCTCCTTAGGTAGCTTTTGCCCACTGACCTTCAATCCCTTTCCCCTCTCCTTCCCTCATAAGCAGGAAAGAGCAAAACCAAACCAACTTTGCCTTGCACCTTTGTAGAGAAGTCTTTTCTTAATAATTTTGCACAACACCCCTCCACTTCATGTTTTTTTGCCCATTCCATGACTGATGGCTTCCACAGACTCTTGATTTTATAGGTATGCCAATTTTGGTATTTTTGTACATTTATCTGGGTACAGATTGAGGAAAACAGAAAGGAACTCTATGTTCTTAATCATCTTGCAGCGAGAGTGCACCTTGATTCTAGAAAGAACTATGCATTAACGGATGTAAAATTTAACTTTCCTTGAGCAATTATTAAGGATTAGAATTGCTAATAATAGGGAAATTGTCACTGTTGCATTGAGTTGATTTAAAGATCAAATAAGATAATAGCCATTACAATGCTTTGTACACTGAAGGTTCAGAACTAATGCATTATGCTGTGAATTTATTTCTTATCCATTCACCTTTACCTGAGATATATGGTACTGCTTGTGTGAGATACTGTTTTTATGGTACTGTTTTCCTGTTTTGAAAAACAAGCTCTGTTTTGCAGTAACTCAATGGCAGTGACATTGTTCGTGAACGCCAGGGGTGTACCCATAGGCATAGCTAACACTTCACAGTATTTTCAGCGGCTCATTTATTACATGTTCTTTCTTCCAATGTTTTTGAGAACCTACTTCCAGATAGGTTTATTCTGGGTAATGGGAAAAATGCTTTCCTGGATTTAGATATTTTTTAGGCTTTGTGAACCATATATACTTTCTCTACACTTGTGTTTCTTTTCCTTCAACAACCCTTTCAAACCATTATTAGTTCATGGGTCATTTGAAGCAGCCTCATTTGATCGGTGAAATCATTTTGCCTTTTTTACAAAAGCTCCTCCTCCATGCTCTGATGGAGTTGAAGGTGTATAATGGATAAACCCCTTCTCTGCACCAATTATTTTCCTCCCCTATTATGCCCTTTCTGTCCTATAGTCACTAATCATTATCCAGAGGGATTTAGTTAAAACGTAAGTGTGATTATTAAAATCTTTTAAACGGGTTGCTCAAGGTGAAAGCCAAAGTCATCAAAATTCCTCTGAATTTCTAGCAATCTGGGTCTTCTGTTTCCTTTCTCATCTCCATGCTGCTCTCTCTCCCCCTCACACACTGGCTTCCTTTCTGCTCCTGGAATACCTAAGCACGCTCTTGTCTCCATGCTGTCCATTGGTGTGTTCCTTCTGTCTGTAACATGCATTCTTCTGACACATATGTTGATTTTCCTGCAAATTTATTACATTATTTCTTGTACTTCATATTCTATGTAAAATCTTCATTGATCACTTAATTTAAATTTAAATGCATGTATCCAACATGTGAGAATGGAAACGCCCAAAACTTGACCCTGGTTTTAGGAATTTAAAAGAATAATTCCAATTAAAAGAGATAGGTGTTCCCTATCTTTCTCTTGGCCTCTATCCTGGCTGAGATAGGGGGAAACAGACACCTCAAGTCCAAAACCATAGCTTGCCACTTTGTACTCCTGCTTGAGACAAAAGAACTAGAATGGCGTGCAATGAATTAGAGACACTGAGAGGAAGGGTACAAAGGAGAATCTAGAAAGAGGATGTGGATGCTCCCTTTGCTTTTACAGTAGACCATTATTATAATGCCAAAAAAGGGCACAGGATATTCTAAAGCAGAAGGGGAACTTTTCCATTCAGGAAATTATGACTTTTCAGAATTATGCTGCTACAGACTTGTTAGATATTGCAAAAACATTTCACGAACTGCCTTTGAGAGCCTTCAGGGTCAGGATGTTTGTACTCTGGGACTTAGAAGGGAATGGCACTTTCCTGGTGGGAAAGGAAGTTGAGAAAATGGGTAGTAGTTCCATTCCCCCACACTTTACAGTACCTGCATACTGTCTACAGATCAGAAGGTAGTCATTCCTTCATAGGGCGTGAGAAAAGCATGGCCACATACTAGAGCAGGTACTCCCATGGAAAAACTTTGACTAGTGCCTTGGTAGTCTGCCAGAATGGAGAAGTGACAGCCCGTTTGTGTCACAGTGTTCTAAGGACCTGCTCAAGAGGTATTTATTGACAGGATGAAAAATAAAACTTTACAAAATGCCCCTCAACCGTGGCATGGTCCTATTCTTTCCCTCCTCAGTCAGATTTTAAGGCAGACTGGTTGGGACTGGAGAGAGGCTATTGCTGATCTGAGAGAGAAAACAGGTGGGTGAAACAGGGTGCGACTAGTCCCAAAACAAAAGGAAGACGGGACAAATATAAATGGGAGAGGAGAGAGATAGGAGACGGTAAGACAATAAAGCCATTGTGGCATGATTTACCTTGCATCTGTAAGTCCATAAGACAGGTACATGAATAACCTAGTAAACCTACTTGGCTTATGGAGGAATGAAGCCCAAACAACAATTGCCACACATCCCTTCTTCCCCACTTTTAATGAAAAGTGAGAAATTCCCCATGCAGCATTGTTATATTCTCCCACTCCCTGTGACTACGTGAGGACGATCAGGAGAGACCAGAGGCCTCACATGGAATTCACTATGTACTGGTCTCCAAGGATTTGGAAAGGGGCATTTCTCTGATAATTATGGATGTTGAAGGCACGCAGATCAATTTACAGCCTGAAACACAAAAGGTTTCAGATGCTGGCAGGTATTGAAGATTATGGAGACAACACCAACTCAGTAAAATAAGTACATCTGCATCTAAGAATTTGGGATAGAAGCCCCCATTCCATATGTCCTACTATTCTTCCTGAGAATCTTCTAGGTTGAATATTTCATTAAAAAAGATAGTGCAGACCTCTGGAAGAAGATCTGCTCAGAACGTGGATAGTATAGGCAGTATTGTAGGGGGAACAGAGTGAAACCCTTTTAGCTTCCCTGCACCTCGGAGTGTATTATAAGTTTATGCTGGCCAGTATAAGTTTCCAGATAGACATGTTGAGTAATATTGGAGAAGCTATAAAAGAATTAGACTGAGTTAAAATTTTATGACCTGCCCACATTGCCTTTAGTAGCCTTGTCTGGCAGGTAGAAAAAAATCAAAATCTTTTTATTTATTTGTTTAAAAGAATTAAAAAAGACAAAACAATAAAAATGATAGAGGATTTTAAAACAAACTGGTAGGAAATGAACAATTGTTATTATATTGCATAATGTTATCTTTGAAATAGTTGTTCGGATTATTGGACAGAGGCATGCAGAATTTATCAAACAGTGTAAGCTCTATTATTTTCCAAGAACTAATAGAATTAGTAGCACAATTCTCTTAGCTATCTGATATATATTTTCTCCTCCCCTTGCTACTTTTCTTTTTCTCCTCATCCCAGTTGTCTTTTCCCTTTGAGCAGTTTCTTTCCCTTTTACAATGTCTACTATTGTATCCTTATTCCTTTTATTTCTCTCTCTTTTCTAATTGCTCTGGCCAATGTTTCCAGAAATATATTGAATTGGAGTGGTGATAATGGACATCCTTTTCTTGCTCCTGATTTTAGGTTGAAAGCTTTCAAATTTTGTCCATTTAGTAAGATGTTGGCTGCTGATTTGTCATGTATGGATTGTCAGAATGAGGTAAAGATAGTCTATTCTGATTTTCTGTAGTGTTTTTTTAATCATGAATGGGCGTTGGAGTTTATCAAAACCTTTTTCTGCATCTATTGAGATGACCATGTGATTCTTGTCTTTGGTTCTGTTCATATGTTGTATTATATTTATTGATTTGAATATGTTGAACCATCCCTGTATTCCTGGGGTAAATCCCACTAGCACATGGTGAACAATCTTCTTGATGATTTATTGCACAGTTTGTCAGTATCTTATTGAGTATTTTTGCACCTATGTTCCTTAGGGAAATTGCCCTACAGTTCTCTTTTTTGGTTGGGTCTTTCTCTGGTTTTGGTATCCTTTCAGTTACATTAGTTTGAGGAGTGATGGTGTTAAATCTCCTCTAAATTGCTTGTAGAATTCAGCTGTGACTCCATCAGGACCTGGGCTTTTCTTTGTTGGTAAGTTTCTAATTACATTTTCAATTTAATTAACTGATATTGGGTTATTCAGAATTTTTGTATCTTCTTGATTCAGCTTTGATAATTCATATACTTCTAGAGTTCTGTCCATTTTTTCTGTGTTTTTGAACCTCTGAGAGTATAGTTTTTTGAAGTAAGTATTGATCTTCTGTATTTCTGCAGGATCTGTAATGATTTCACCATTTTCACTTTTTTACTGCAAGAATATGAGTTTTTTCTTTATTTTTTTGATAAGGGTGGCTAGAGGTTTATCAGTTTTATTTATTCTTTCAAAGAACTAATTCTTCAATTCATTAATTCTTTGTATTGTTTACTTAGTCTTAATTGTGCTAATTTCTGCTCTAATCTTTATGATTTCCTCCTTTCTTTAGGCTTTGGGCTT